>ML808036.1:154263-171825 GCA_009831015.1 Picea engelmannii
TGCTTGCATTACCTGCATCTATGAATGTACATAATGTGTTTCATGTTTCACTGCTTAAGAAATATGTACCTGATGTTAATCATGTTATCGATTGGACTGTGATTCAGGTGGAACCAGAAGGTGTCCTGCAAGTGCATCCTGTGTGCATATTGGATAGGAAAAGAAAACAGCTCTGGAATCGAGCTATAGGGCTTGTAAAGGTCTAGTGGACCTGGTATGGTCCTGAAGACGCGACATGGGAGCATGAAGAAGTAATGCGGGAAGAGTACCCGCATCTTTTTGAAAATTTTGAAAGACTTGCAGAGACAGTGTAAGTTGCACTGAGGACAGTGCAAAAATAAGGGGAGGGGGATTGTAGTGTCCCTAAGGCCGAGCCCCAATGCAATTCATGATATATGAAATGAATTGTAAACATGTTCTATAGGCTAGTGAGCCAAGTTTTGTATAAGCTGGTAGGCTTATGTGTTTGTTAGGCCAGGGAGCCTAAGTGTTGAAGGCCAGGAGCCTGCTGATGTACTTATATGTATGCATAATGATTAATAAAATATAAACACCGCCAGGTGCAGACCGACCATGATGAATGAGTGAAGGGGGATTGAGCTTCCACAGAGTGGGCAAGGGATTAGGGGCTAGAAGGTGGGAAAAGGGGCTAAGTGTTGAGCCTAGGGGCTTAGCCTAGGGGCTTAGCCTAGGGGGCTTAAGCCTGGGTATAATATTTTAATGTTAATTCCAAAAAGACATGTGTATTTTATTTTATCCTAAGTTCCTGGCAGGGGAAAACGTGCAAAAGGATGCATGTTAGGGGAACGCATGCATTTCCCAGGGTGACAAGTGTCAACCCTGGTGCATGCAAATATAATAGCCAAGATGAACCGTGAGAGGGGGATCTTCTGCATTCTACCCAACTGTCTGAGCGTGAACCCATCGGACCTATGCAAGAATACTTCGTACAATCCCGAAACCAAAATCGTGAGACTATCTCGTGATTGCTGAACCTGTTGGGGAAGCACGTGTTTGTTTTTCCCAATTGGCTGTTGCGGCCACGCAGTGCTGGACTGTGTGTGGTGTACTGGCCAGAGTAAGCTTGGGCTGAACTTGTGTATGTCCTCTCTTCTGGTGAGGGAGGTGACTGTGGTTGGAAGAAGCAGGTTGTCAGGCTTGTGAGCAACTCTTTCTAGGTGAAAGAGTTTGCTGGGAAGCGGTTTCTTCCAGAGAGTGTCCAACACCAGCTTCAGACTCTGAGACTTCCTGATTCGGCTTGTTGTCGATACCCAGAGAGGGAGGTTAGCACCGATGGACTGTGTGTGTGAAGGTGTATACTCTCGGGCGGAACAGGCATGTGGGGAATGACAGTCTGATAGTAGTGGGCGTAAGATGGCATCTTTGGGAAGAATCCTTCTAGATATTCCTGTGATATTTTCCCTGTAACCTCAGCCTAGCCTAGGATTCCTTGCCTTGGGGTGGAGCTCAGTCCCAGCTCGGGGGTGATCCACTATTGAGATGATGAGCAGTGTGGTCTAAGGCTGGGAGGTTCGTGGAAGGCCTGCACTTGGTTGGTGGATTTCACCACGGTTACAAGATAAGTATCTAACTATGTTCTTATCACATTTTGTATGACCGAGCTACATAAATTATCATGTTTTCCACTGTGTATATGAATTACTGTTAAATGTTATGGATTGTTAATTATAGCAAAAAAAATATATGTATTTACTCTACGTTAAATGTATTTCATTACTTGAATGCATGTGATTATATAATGCATGTATGAATTATAGAGAAGGGTGTGTACAGATTGTTACATAGTGTGTTAAGCTCTAGGTAAGCAAAAAGGTACACTACACAAAGACAACCCTAGATCTAGTTCTGGAACAAGTCATAGGAAATGACTCCCTAGACCAATCGGCACCATTAAAATACTTTGATGAAGGAGGAGACACCATAATGCATATGGATGATCAAGAACTTGCAGACATAGACCTAGACAAGATAGATGAAGATTTCAACAAAAAGGAATTGCAAACAATAACGGTTGATCAACTCAGAAAAGTACATAAGTTATTTATCGACTCCAAAATAGGGCTACTTCAATATTGGGAATACGCTTGGATCCTAATCTAGATCCAAAATGAATTCAGAAAGAGGAAAAATGACGAGGGAAAAAGACAGCTCATCAATTGATCAAAGAGGTAGGTAATTTTATGATTAAATTAGGAAAAATGCAGTGTCTCATCGAGGGCTTCCTTCTCCCCCCCCCACAACTCCTCATGATGAATATCATCACATGATATATAGGATTCCTAAATGGAAGATCCAAAAAAAGGATTCTTTGGAAGTGCATCAAGGTAGAGGATCTAGACATTTTTTTGCTACAAGAAACAAAATGTGCAGGGAAAATGACAAAGGAACTATTCAAAATATGTTGGCGGAACTATAAGTTCATATACATAGACTCAAAAGGGGCAGCGGGAGGTCTATCCATCCTCTGGAACCCAACCTCAGTTATTATGGACCAAGCCTTCTCCACTGTAGGAAAACTTACAACACACTGCAAAGCCATTTGTTCCAACAAAGAGGGAGTCATCACAAATGCCTATGGTCCTCAGAACAATCAAGAGAAGGATGACTTCCTGAGTAACCTCTCCTATTTATAAGCTCTAATAGGTCAAAATCATTGGATATTGGGAGGATACTTTAACATAATTCTCACCTTAGAAGAAAAAAGAGGTGGCTCGAAATGACTGGAGTAGGACAACCTCAAGTTTAGAAACCTCATAAACCGCCTCAAATTAGTTGACATTGAGACCAAAAATGACTCCTTCACTTGGTCCAATAAGCATATTGGTTCCTAACAAATATATTACAGACTGAATTGTTTCCTAATATTGGAAACCTTAAAGCTAGAGGGACCCCTGATTGAAGCAACCATCCTTCCAAACTTAGGCTCTGATCACTGGCCAGTCTAGCTGTGGATGACATGATAGCCACTCCCAAACTCAAACCCTTTTGTTTTGAGAAATTTTGGTTAAATCATCGAGACTTTCTTGAGATTTCTTGCACCTTGTGGGCTAATGCAGAAATCACACATTCCACAAAAATGTAGAGATTCCAACAATGCCTAAAAAACTTCAAGTAGCAGCTTCAAGACTGGAACAAGAATGTCTTCATAAATATATTCCAACCACAGAAGTCCCTATGGAAACGAATAGAGGATATTCAAAAATAGTCCATCTTATTTGGCTACTCAGAGGCCTTGCAAAATGAGGTGGCTAGCCTGAAACAACAACTCGAAGAATGATAGAAGTAGGAGGAGATCCTTTGGAAGTATAAATCTCGAGTACAATGGCCCAATGAAGGAGAAAAAAAAAAAAAATCTTTCATCGCTCAATGATCCACAAATGATACATCAATCACATCACAAAGATATAATATGCACAAGGAAACATAATTCTGGATCATGGAGAAACTGAAATAGAGTTGGTCAATTATTACAAAGAACTTCTCTTTGAACCACCAATAGATAGAACATCAGCTATAAATCGAGTAACCCAACATGTTTCATCCCTCATTACTCTAGAGAAGAATCAGGCTCTAATGGGATCTATCACACAGGAGGAAGTAGATCAAGCGGTCAAGGACATTCCCTCAAGAAAATCCTCTAGACCAAATGGCTTCACCACAGATTTCTTCCACCACTGTTGGTCAATGATAAGAGAAGAGGTTTGGAAAATAGTGGAGAAATCTCATACTTCAGGTCAAGTGCTCTCAATCCTCAATTCCACTTTTCTTACCCTCATTCCCAAGGAGGAATGGGTAACCAACCCGAAGCAGTTCAGACCTATTGTGCTTTGCATGTCATCTACAAAACCATCACCAAGGTCATTTCTCTTCGACTCAAGCCCATCCTTCCTTTTGTTATCTCCAAGGAAAAGTCATGTTATGTGGAGGGGCAAAAAATCATGGACAATGTCATCTTGGTTCATGAGGTGATCCACTCGCTAAAGACCACGTGCACCCCAGGTATCCTCATTAATCTTGACCTTTCTAAAGCTTTTGACCGACTTAGTTGGAAATACATGCATTCTCTTCTTTCGGCTTTTGGGTTCAACAAAGATTGGTAACTTGGATAATGAATCTCACCTCCTCGAACGTATTCTCTATCTTATTCAATGGCACCCCTTCCAATCCTTTTTCCCCCTCTCAAGGTATTCTTCAAGGGGACCCTCTATCCCCTTTCCTCTTTGTCCTCATGTCAGAAGGCTTGGGATGATACATATTAGCCTCGATCTCGAATGGATCCCTTCAAGGGATTCATATTCATGGACTTCATCCTGAAGCTTCCCATAGCTAGTTTGTAGATGATACCATGCTCTTTAACACTCCCACAGCTCTAGAAGCCAATAAACTCCAAGTAATCCTCACAGACTTCAATGAAGCCTCAGGCACAAATTTTAATTTGGACAAATCCCAGATCTTCTTTTTCAACACTCCTCTTGCATTCCAACAACACATATCTTGCCTCCTGGGCATACCCAGGATCTCCCTTTTGTCCAATTACCTGGGCCTGCCCCTCTCAGACTCGACTACACACAATATCTCTTGGTACTCCCTTATCCTCTCAACTTCCAACTGCTTAAGTTTTTGGACCTTCATATCCCTCAAAATCCCTGCTAGGATTATCCTTTTAAAAGCAGTGCTTCAAGCTATCCTAATCTTAGTACATGTTCTTAGCTCTAGCAGCTCCATAAACAGTCATCAAAAGCATAAGAAACCTTCAGTGAAATTTCCTTTGGCATGGTCATGACCCCGGGGGGAAAATGGCCCTTGTCAGTTGGGAAAACGTTTGTCAACCAAAATCCTTGGGCAGACTGGGTCTCCGAGACCTGGGCAAGCTCAATAATATCATGGGAGCGAAAATTTGGTGGCTCTGGCTCAAATAGCCCATGGAACTTTGGTCCCAAATCTAGAGGAAAAAATACACCCCTCACATTCCCCAAGAGCAAGTCATTCGACTTGATGACCAGATCCATGGATCCAATATTTGGAATGAAACCTGGTGAAACTACTCTCATTCAAACTCATGCATTCTGGGAAGTACAAAATGGCCACAATGCCTTGTGTTGGATTACTGAGGGGGGGTGGGTTGAATCAGTAATAGAGAAATTTAATCCTTTTTCACCATAAAATGTAAGTGTTATATCAATGCAGCATTATCATCCAATAGTTGCAGAGTAAATAAAAAATGAACAAATGAGCAATCACACACATACACAACACACTAGTGTTTTATGTGGAAACCCAAAGCGGGAGAAAACAACACAATGTTTTTTCTTATATGTCTTTAAGAATTACATTCATTGGAAGCACCAACTTCCTTTGTCTTCCAGCTGCAACTGGAAGGAGCTTCCAACCCCCTAGTTTCTCAGGCTATAACCTGAAGGAATCTCCAACTCCTTAATTCTCTTGCTACAACCGAAAGGAGCCTACAACCCCCTAGTTTCTCAGGCTACAACATGAGGGAAGTTACAACTCCCCAATACTCTGGCTACAACAAGAAGGAGGCTACAACCCCCTATCTTCTTCGGCTACAAATGGAAGGTGTATACACCAACCTGTCCTTGCCCCGTCCAACTGCCCTAATGTAGAAGTAGAATGATGGAACAACTGTCACACTATCATTGTGAGATATACTGCTGTAAACCTGTACCAATAAACTTGTAACCAACCTGTAACAACTTGTACCAATAACCTGTGCCAACATGTACCATACATCAACCTGTACCTGAACCTGTACCATAATCAAATGCATCAACTATGCACCAAACTTGTACAAATAACCTGTCACAATAACCTGTACAAATAACATGTCCAAACAACATGTAATCAACATGTACCATAAACAAGTGCATCAACAATGCACCAACATGTACCTCAATCTGTACCATCAATGAGTGCATCAACCATGCACCAAATATGTACCAATCATGCATAAAATACACATAAACTATGACTCATCAATATATACCAACATCATCAACTATATACCTCATGTATGTGCAAACCCATTAACTATTGTCTCAACCATGTACCCAACATGTACCTCAACCATATACCAAACACATCTACCAATATAACCATCAAAATTTCTCTAGTAATACGTCATGTTATCCATAATCTAATACCATAAACCCTTACATCAAACCATGTGCCATAACCTCACTTTTATGTAGCCTCAAGGATGTATCATTCATAAGACAATCATATACCAATACCACTAACAAGTGTCTCTCACAATGCACCACAAGATATGGCAATAAATCAAACTAAGTGCACTGACAATATACTTCAATGGATCTACCTCAAAACCATTCTACAACAAGCCCTAAACTTCCAAGAGGGCATCCAACATATTTACAAAGAAAACCCTCAACTAGATTCATAAGTTCAACAATACATATATGAAAACCATACCTTTTTCTTCTTGTAGCATTCTACTACTGCCTGTGGTTTTTCTGACGACATTTTTCTACCGCACTTTTTCTGCCACAATTTTTCTGCAGCACTTTTCCTACCGCGATTTTCCTTCCACACTTTTTCTACCGCAGTTTTTCTGCTGCTCTTTTCTTGCCACGATTTTCCCGCCGCACTTTTTTTTTTTGCCACACTTTTCCTGCCACGATTTTCCTACCACACTTTTTCTGCCACACTTTTATTGTCATGATTTTCTTGTTGCACTTTTTCTTCCATGGTTTTCCTATTGCCCTTTTTCTGCCGCACTTTTTCTTCTGCAATTTTTCTGCCTCACTTTTCTCTATCAATAATACCTGCTCAAATAATCTTTCACAAAATATATATTCAATGATATTCAATAGGTGATTAAATGAGAGACCGTTTCCTCTTATTTATACTTTCATGTAGCTTCCTCAAGGGGTTACCTTCTAACCATCTTAACCCACTTTCCTCATTTTAGGGCTAACCCACTTCTAACCACTTGTCCACTTAGTAATTTCTCCATTAACTTTATTATTTAAATAATTTCTTTTGTATCCACTTTGAATTATAGTACACTCATCACTTCACTTTATTATTTACCTTCTAACCCCATCTTAAACCACTTTCCTTATTTTAGGGCTAACCCACTTCTAACCACTTGTCCACTTAGTAATTTCTTCATTAACTTTATTATTTAAATAATTTCTTTTGTATCCACTTTGACTTATAGTACACTCATAACTTCACTTTATTATTTAAATAATTTCTTCTTTGCAATCACTTTGACTACTTTGACCTTTTGGGGCTTCTAGATGACTCATAAGGGTTCTCCAACTTCACATGGCCATAACTCTCTAACCGTGAGGAGTTATGTAATGTTCCACATACCACCGGAAATGGTATGACATGTAATATCCATATAGAATAGTATTACCTTCAAATATATTAAAACTCATACCATTATAAATCAAGCACACTTGGGTCCATTACCCAAACCTTTGTGCTACCAAAATTATTTACCGGACTTTGTTCAAGTGTTGACATGAATGACGACCAACTCAAATAATCATCAATTTCCCCCTTTAGCATTGATGACAACACTCTGATGCAATACTGAATTCATATCACTCATGCTCCCCCTATGACCATCTCTCCCCCTGGAACCATGCTTATGTGCTCCTTCTCCAAGCATTTACCTTTGCATCTAATAAATCTCTTCCCCTTTGTCATCAATGAAAAATGTATCTTTCCATCCAGGGTTGTTCCCCTTGACTGAACTATTCCTGAAACTGATCTCCCAACCTGAAATTTCTTATTTGTGATGCTTCCTCATGTAAATCTAAGACATATAAGATAAGCATTCAAAATCATTCATTTTGGAGTAGAAATTACTTTGAGTCTCTGGTGAAGATACTCAAAGGCTTTCCATGGAAGTGGTATTGTAAATATGTCTACCACTTATTCTTTTGTGCCCACATATTCAACTTTGATGTTCTTCTTTGCAACTTGATCCCATATAAAGTGATACTTTATTGGAATGTGATTCTTCTTGGAGTGCATCACCAGGTTCTTTGAGATACTCATGGCACTTGTATTATCACAATAGATTGGAATGAGCTCATCATACTCAACCTGTATATTTGTCAGAATTTGTTTCATCCATAGAACCTGTGACAACATCATGTTGTTGGAATATACTTTTCTTCGGCTGTAGATAAAGATATTGATTATTTTTTCTTGCTTATCCAAGATACTAAACACTCACCCAAGTAGAATCCTACTCCACTAGTGCTTCGTCAGTCATCAATGCAACCTGCCCAATCTACATCTGTGTAGGAAATACGTGATAGACCTTTCCTTTTGGATACCATAATCCAAACTCTTATGTTCCTTTGAGATATCTGAAAATCCTCTTCACTGCTAAGACATGTGATTCCTTTGGTGCTTCTTGAAATCATGCCACATCTCCAACTACCTACATTACATCTGTTCTAGATGTTGTCACATATAGTAACCTACCAATCATTGACCCGTATTTCCTCTAGTCGGTAGACTTTCAATCATCATCTTTGCTTAACTTGCAACTGGTTTTCATATGAGTGGTAACTCATTTGCAATCTTCCATTCTGAACCTCTTTAACATTTCTCCGATATACTTAGTTTGAGAAATAAAAATTCTTTGGTTCCTTTGACGTATCTGAAGACCCGAAAAGAAGGATAATTCTCCAAGAAGTGACATTTCAAATTCATTCTGCATATCCTTTGCAAATTTATGGCTTAACCTGTCATCATTGCTTCCAAAAATAATATCATCAACATAAATTAAATTAATAAAATACTATCTTGAGTTACCTTGATGTAGAGGTTGTTGTCTGTACTTCCTTTTCTGAACCCTTCCTGCTGTAGATATTTATCCAGTCTAGAGTACCATGCTCTAAGAGCTTGTTTTATACCATACAAGGCCTTCTCCAATTTGCACACGTAATATGCATTCTTTGATAACTGAGATCCTTATGGTTGTTCGATGTATACTTCTTCTTCTTCTTTTGTTGGATCATGTTGTCATTGATGTCAATGGAACAATGATGAAGTATGTACTGTCATTATTGTAAGTGAATGGATGTCAATGAGTTGTCATTTATATATGATGCATAGATGAAGATGGATCAATGCGTTTTCATTGATATATGATTCATTAATGTATTAATTGTTGTATCATGTGGTCATGCATAGAATCAATGGCAAAGGGACAATGTCATAGTAATGTATTGTCATGGGTTATTCCAGTTGGATTGATGTAAATATGACTCATTATTGTCTTGTCATGGTTGATAGGAAGTACAAATGGACAAAATCCAAAGTGGTCCCCTTATGGTGAAATCCCTCACGGGAAGATGCTTTTTGGTTTAGTTATCCTATAAGTATGGTTAGAGAACCCATGCTTAATTATGGAATAATGAAATGAGGATCAGAGAATTTTTCAGTGAAACTATCCTAGATGGATATTTCTTGTCATGTCATTTATGGTGGTATGTGGACTGTCACATAAATCCTCACGGTTTGAGAGTTATGGCCTTATGAAGTTGGAGGACCCTCATGTGTTGGATAGAAGCCCCAAAAGGTCAAAAAGGTCAAAGTGCTTACAAAGAAGAAATTATTTAAATAATAAAGTGAAGTGATAAAGTCAAAGGGGATTATTTAAATAATAAATTTAATGAAGAACTTTCTAATTATGGAAAGTGGTTATCAGTGGGTTAACCCTAAAATAAGGAAAGTAGGTTAAGTGGACAAGTGGCCATGTGAACAAAGTGCCTATGTGGACAAATGGTTTTGTGGATAAAGTGGATATGTGGACAAAGTGGCCTAGTGGATGTTTCTAAGGAAGCTGCTTGGAGAGTATAAATAAGAGGCAAGGGTCTCTTGTAAAGAAACTGTCTCTTGAGCATATATTGAAGATCTATTATGAGGAAGAGAGTGATTGCAAGTTCTCATGGATGCATAAAAGTTTCCATAAGTATGAGATCTTGACAATGAAAGTTTTGGAAGTTCAAAAACCCTAGTTTCTGAACAAGCATGTAGGTTGTAGTGAGCCTAAGCGCATACATACGTAGGATATAGTGAGGTAGGGCATGTACACACACGAGATGAAGAAGATCAGAGCGTGTACATGTGAATAAAGTCACAGAGACTTGAGTGTGAGCTGGTGCTAGGTTCATGAAGGATGAAGAAAGTTCCAGATCTTCATTCTATGGGCTCAGATCTACCATAGAATTTTCGGTATGGTTACATGTTTGTTTTGATGGATACTCTTGCTTATGGTATGGTGAATGCTTCAGGAATTCTTGGTATGGATGTCATGATATGGTTTATCTTGGTTGATTGATAGAGTGAGCAACACTCTTATGTTTTAGTACTGATATGGTTGCCATAGTATACTGGTTACTTATACATGATTGAGTAACATTCATATTGTATGATTGAGGAGCATGAGTAAGTTGTCGGAGAGCATATATGTGTTGTGATTGGTTATGGTATAGATTGAATAGTGAAGGGAAGAAGTAGATGTGACAGAGGATGCAAAATATTTGAGTTTTCATGGAGAGAAAAAACCCCAGTTCTTGAGGAGGTACATGTAGGTTGTTGTGAGCCAGACCTCATACATACACAAGTTTCACTATTGGTAGGGCACATACATATGTGTGATGCACTAATGATAGGTAGCATACCTGTTGATATATTGGTATCTGTTGAGGATTGATTCCTCTTCTCAGTTGGTGTTGATTTGTGTAAGTTGAGTCTTGCATTGTAGAGCTGGTGCTCTTGTGAAGTTGAAACTCTATTTAGTTGTTGTTGATAAACCCAAGGATTGTGGTCCATAATAAAATTGTACATAATCTTGTGTTCTTTGTGGTGATGACTTGTTGATGATATATGTTTTTGTTATCCGTTGTTGATATATGTTCACATACAACTGGTTATAAATGACACTAATAAGTGATGAGTAAATGGTGATTTCTAACTAAGGATTTTTTGTGAAGGGAAGTTTAAAAAGAGCCCTACACTAATTCACCCCCCCTCTCAATGTGGTCAGTGTGTCCAACATATTCTTTGTAAAGTTTTTCCATTGATTCATTTTATTCTTACTTTAATTCTTGTCCACCTGTTGCATCAATTGTTACATTGATGTTTTCCACAACTTTGTTCAACCTTAGATTGTAACACTTGTATGCTTTCCTTGTACTTGAGTAACCAACCAGTACTCATTTTTCCACACGAGATTCAAAATTTCCCATTCTGCCATCTTATCTTTTGATGTAGCATTTTCTTCCAAATACTCTTAAGTGCTTCACATTTTTTGGTCTTCCTTTCCATAACTCGTAGGGAGTTTTGTCATTGTTGTTTCTGAGCATTACTCTATTTTGAATGTGAATTATTGTATGCATTGCATGTGTCCAAAAAATATCTGTCAGTTTTGAATCGATTAGCATTGATTGAGCCATTTCCTGTGTAATTATCATCCATTATGATTATGTTCCTTTGTATCTAAACCACTCTCTGAACCAATCTATGAATCCATCCTCTCGTCCACTGTCATATATTTGTCCAAACCTACTAAGTGTTCTTATGAATCCATCTTTGTCCATACTGTTGACCCATTTATCATTGTACTATCATGAAGTATTCACTACTACAACTGATTGTACTTCTGCTAACTGACTTCTCTGGCTCTATCTATTTAAACTCTGTAAGATGCTCGGAGGATGGTTCTTTGATCTGTCACAACTATCTCATAGAATCCCCCTATCTAATATTCATGTTACCTGGGAGTCTCTATGTCGGATGGCTCAGAACAATTCCTTCTCTGATGTGTATTCATCATCATCTTCATTGATAAATTCATCGTCTCTATGAGCCCTAACTTCTTTATTTCTATCTGTGGATTCATATTTCACTACAATGCCTGAAAGTACAATCTCTTGAACCTGTTCCTTATTTACCTGTACTTCTTTTCTCTCAGTTGTTTTCCAACCCTTTTTGTATCTGACACCTTTCTTTTTCTCTGTAGAATTTTCTTCATCTCGATTTATTGTCAATCTTGCGATCTCTGGGACCTGGTCTTTGTTCACCTATTCTTCGTGTTTTCTTATCCATACTTTCTTACATCTGATATCAGTGTTCTCTTTCATGGAAGTATCTATCATTCTTATACAATCACTAGCTATGTGTACATAGTTATGACATTTGTAACATTCAATGTTACGTGTGGCTAAATAGGCATTTCTTGCTTGAACATTTCTTTTATAATCCCTGCAATATGCAACCTTATGTCCAAATTTAGTACAATAAAACAATGACCATAAAGGAAATTTGCATACCTGTGAGTGAATGATATTCTTTGTGGCATAGTCCTTCTAAATGTTTTCCTTGACTGATCATGATCATGATTGAATATTCTTTGTGGATTGAAAATGGATGGTCTTCTTGAAGATGTATCTTCAATATTTTTCTTAGATTTTGGTTGACCATGATTCCTTCCTTTGAGTACTTCTGCATAACTCTTTCTATTTTCTTCATTCTTCTTTTCTAGCAACCTAGAGTGCTTCTCTTCATTCTCTATAACTGATGTGGATGTTTCTGTCTCTTCAACATTCTTTTTGAGCTTGATGATTTACTTCTCAATGTGACAACTTCTTCTTCAAGCTTCTCAACCTCTTCTTATTTCTTCATTATCTGAGACTTCATGACTTCTTCTATTCTTTTCGCTTCTTCAAGATGATTTTTTAAGTTCTCGATGACCTTTACAGCTTCTTCAAAAATGTGAACACTTTCCTTTTGTTTCATCAATTCTTTCTTGAGTGACTTATTTTCTTCTCTTAGTTAATATAAAGCACTAATAAATTCTTCTTCATAATTCTTTTCCTTTTGAATTATTTATTCTTTCCCATTTCCCTCTTGGCATTCTATTTCAAGATGTCTGCGTTTTTCACAATTAAAGAAAAACAACATACCTCTAGTGATTATGTACTCTTCATCTTATGAATCTCTTTGACATGGTGAACATAATTCTTCTTGATCTATATATGAATATTCTTTGAAATTTTTTGAATCTGCGATGGGTGAAGAATATATGTCATGTAACTTATCCCAAAGTTCTTTAGCTGATGAAGATTTACCAACCTTTTCTCTTACCAGATTAGGTAATCCTTCCCAAATGAAATCCATTGCTATTTTGTTATTCTTCTTCAATTCCTTCTTGGCTACAATATTTTCCCTTTTTGAACTATCATATCCTATAACAAATGATAGCCAAATATAATGTCCTTGGGCTTCTAAAAATACTTTCGTCCTTATGCTCCACATCTCATACTTTAAACCATTCTGACCATTAAGCATTGGTACTCCATTCTCAGAATAATCCATGATCTCCTTCCAGTGGTTAAATTGCTTCTTGAAGGAACCTTCTCCGATTCCAATTGTTGGATTACTGAGAAGGGGGGTGAATTAGTAATAAAGCAATTTAATCTGTTTTCACCATAAAATGAAAGTGTTATACCTATGTAGAATTATCATCCAATAGTTGCAGAGTAAATAAACAATGAATAAATGAGAAATCACACACATACGCAATACACCAGTCTTTTACGTGGAAACCCAAAGTGGGAGAAAACCACAGAATGATTTTTGTTATATGTATTTAATAATTACATTCATTGGAAGCACAAACTTCATTTGTTTTCCAGCTGCAACTAGAAGGAGGCTCCAACCCCCTAGTTTCTCAGGCTACAACCTAAAGGAAGCTCCAACTCACCATTTCTCTGGCTACAACCAGAAGGAGGATACAACCCCCTAGTTTCTCATGCTACAACCTGAGGGAAGCTCCAACTCCCCAATTCTCTGGATACAACCTAAGGGAAGCTCCAACCTCCCTTACGTAGAAGTAGAATGATGGAACCACTGTCACACTATCACTGTGAGATATACTGTTGTAAACCTATACCAATCAACCTGTAATAAAATTGTAACAACATGTACCAATAACATATGCCAACATGTACCATACATCAACCAATACCTCGAATTGTACCATAAAAAAATGCATCAACCTTGCACCAAATCTGTACAAATAACCTGTCACAATAACCTGTCCAAACAACCTGTAATCAATCTATACCATAAACAAGTGCATCAACCATGAACCAACTTGTACCTCAACCTGTAACATCAACGAGTGCATCAACGATGCACCAAATATGTACCAATCATGCATCAAATACACATAAACTATGACTCATCAAGATGTACCAACATCATCAACTATTTACCTCATGTATGTGCCAACTCATCAACTAATTGTCTCAACCATGTACCCAACATGTACCTCAACCATATACCAAATACATATACCAATATAACCATCAAAATTTATTTAGCAATACATTATGCTATCCATAACCAAATACCATAAACCCTCACATCAAACCATGTGCCATAACCTCACTTTTATGTAGCCTCAAGGATGTATCATTCATAAGCCAATCATATACCAATACCACTAACAAGTGTCTCTCACAATGCACCACAAGATATGATAATAAATCAAACTAAGTGCACTGACAATATACTTCAATATATCTTCCTCAAAACCATTCTACAATAAGCCCTAAACTTTCAAGAGGGAATCCAACAGATTTACAAGGAAAACCCTTAACTAGATTCATAAGTTTAACACTACACATATGAAAACCATACCTTTTTCTTCTTGTAGCGTTATCCTGCCATGGTTTTTCTGCTGCACTTTTTCTGTCGCACTTTTTCTGTTGCACTTTTCCTGCTGCATTTTTTCTGCCGCACTTTTCCTACCGCGATTTTCTTGCAGCACTTTTTTTTTCCGCACTTTTCCCGCCACACTTTTCCTGCCACGATTTTCTTGCTGCACTTTTCCTGCCGCACTTTTCCTGCCACACTTTTTCTACTGCAATTTTTCTGCCACACGTTTCTCTATCAATAATACCTTCCCAAATAACCTTTCACAAAATATATATTCAATAATATTCAATAGGTGATTAAATGAGAGACTTTTTCCTCTTATTTATACTTCCATGTAGGTTCCTCAAGGGGTTATCTTCTAACCATCTTAACCCACTTTCTTTATTTTAGGACTAACCCACTTCTAACCACTTGTCCACTTAGTAATTTCTCGATTAATTTTATTATTTAAATAATTTATTTTGTATCCACTTTGACTTATAATACACTCATGACTTCACTTTATTATTTACCTTCTAACCATCTTAAACCACTTTCCTTATTTTAGGGCTAACCCACTTCTAACCACTTGTCCACTTAGTAATTTCTCCATTAACTTTATTTTTTAAATAATTTCTTTTGTATCCATTTTGAATTATAATACACTCATCACTTCACTTTATTATTTAAATAATTTCTTCTTTGCAACCACTTTGACTACTTTGATCTTTTGGGGCTTCTAGATGACTCATGAGGGTTCTCCAACTTCACATGGCCATAACTCTCTAACCGTGAGGAGTTATGTGATGTTCCACATACCACCCAAAATGGTATGACATGTACTATACATCTAGAATAGTCTTACCTTAAAATATAATAAAACTCATACCATTATACGTCAAACAAACTTAGGTCCATTACCCAAACCTTTGTGCTACCGGAATTCACTACCAGACTTTCTTCAAGGGTTGACATCAATGAAAACCAACCCAAATAATCAACACCTTATCCTAGATGGATTCTTGGCAATAACTCCCTCCATTGCAAACAATGGATAACTTACGCCCCTATTAGGACCACATACAAGGGTTGGAGCATCTCAAAGTAGCTGACCTCTGGATTAATGTATCTCACCACCCACCTTGGCGTAGCTGGAAAATGCTTCCACATAATCTCCACATTCCACCATATTTTGAGTTACAACCTTGGCAAACAATAGTGGGAAAAATAAAGATCTGCATCAATTAGGACATGGACATTATTCATTGGGGGTATGCCCCCTTGGGAATGTTCACAGTTAAAGAGGCCTACCACCTCCAGGAAAATTTTCACAATCAATCGAAAGATCACATATGGAACATCAATTGGAAAACCAAACTCTAGACGAAAGTTTCCACCTTTCTCTAGCTCATGGTTCATAAATACATCCTAACCTGGGCCAATCTCAGGAGGTGTGGCTTTATTGGACCCTCAATTTTCTATCTATGTCAACAGCAAGGAGAAACAATGGAGCACATATTTAATTAATGTCCCAACAATGGAATGATTTGGGATCAAGCTGCTCTGTTAAGCCCTAAATAGTGGCTCGTTACCCCTTAATTGGGGAATATTACATTAGTAATGTTATTTTATTTATGTTGGCTTTATTCCATTAGTTTTAATTATACCTCCTAGTCTCCTATATATCCCAAGGAGACATTTTCATTTGGAATCATCTTGTAATTGAACATTTATGTGGGCATAAGGAGGTTTCCCCCTCGAAGAGGCTTACTATCTGAATTTATCTCTTTTTCAAGGCTTTGAGTACTTATTCTGAGTTTTTTCTATGCTATATTGATATTTGGTTCCTAACATATGGTATCAGAGCTCAATGTCTTGGGGTTTCACTGCTACATCTGAGACACCTTGTAATTTTCACCATAACTTTTTTTATACAATGACTTAGAAGGGACAAATTGGAGGATATTTATTATACAGATCAAGGTACGTTGGATTAAAATTTAATCTCTTGAGGCCTTATACTTTCGGAGATACAACCTTTCTAAGATAGGGTTCTGGAATCATCCTGAATTAATTCATTACGGAAGTTTCTCTATAAAATTGTTTCTATAACGTTTTAGACCCTGAACTCTAGAGGCTATTCATAGAAATTAGTAAGGTATCTTTGGTAACAATTCTAGCTTTTGTTTCATCTTACATTTGTAGATACACCCCGTGGAAGATATGGTATCTGACTAGTCCTATTGACTAGTATCAAGCAGGTGTTCCAGGTAAAAAAATCATAACTTATTCCTAGAGTATCCAAATTGAGTGATACTAGTTGCATTGGATAGTGGACAAACATTAGTATTTTTGGTACGAGTTTCATAATTTGATATCAATTATTTTTTGTGGGGCACACTATACAAGTGAGATCTTATGGAAAGGAAAAACATCAACAAGTTGTGGGGAAGTTACCGTAAATTCCACTTGGCACATCCAATTTTGATCTGAACTATGGCATTACAGAGAAGAAATATCAGAGACCTACAAAAAAATAAAATTTCATACTCAGAAAGGATGAAATTTTGGATATACAATAAACGGAAGATTGTCTAGCAGAACCACCTCAAAATCAAGGTTTAAAGTGATACTTGGCCAACATGCCACCAAAAAAGGGAACTTCTGTTAAGCCCTAATATTGGCTCATTACCCCTTAATTGGGGTATATTATATTATTAATGTTATTTTATTTATGTCGGCTTTAGGCCATTAGTTGTAATTATACCTCCTAGTCTCCTATATATACCAAGGAGACATTTTCATTTTGAATCATCTTGTACT
>ML808036.1:187619-205574 GCA_009831015.1 Picea engelmannii
ATATATAGATATATAATGCAATAAGTAGAATTTTCTTAAAGAGGTGTTGCATAAGTACCCACACACTATTAATCGATGTTTCTATTTGATTCAAATGGTAATCCACTGATAACTCTTCCCCAGGATATATCTTTTGTATTGCGCATAGGACTACCTGATTCTCTTCATGTCCCTCATATATGCAATTTAGTTGTTATTTTTTTGTTGTCGTGTGTTGTTTATAAAACCTGTGATAATTCCGAAAGCTTTAGGCATTCCATCAATATAGATAGTCACTCCCTTATTTTTATCGTTGTTTATTAGCTGTAAATAATTTGAGGCGAGTGCGTATCTCCACTTACTTCGCATGTACCTAACTAGTTGCATCCAATCATTATAATTGTAACATGGTCTGACATATTCCATCAATTCAGTTACTGTATTTTATTTTACAGTTATTCCATTCATGGAAAATAGCCCCAGGCCATGTAGGGAGGATGGTGCAATGTGATATGTCAAATTGTTGACAATGAAGTCAGTGTCTAACGGAGGTAGTTCCTTAGGTACCCATTGTTTCACCAGATGTTTATACATGAGTGGCACCTCTATGTCTCTTATTCTCTCATCATCATAAGAGCATGATCCTCCTTCGACAAGAAAAAATCCATGCGTCTACTGAATTTTCTTCTGACTTTTTCACCTCTGGTCCTTGTTTGTGTATCATATCTACTAGATGTAGTGGCATTTCCCTCTATTTTTCCTAAGCTTCCCTCACTCTGGGAAGAAATATCTGGCAGGTACCTATTTGGTTGTACCTTCAATCGCATGTGCACGTGTTGTTATTAAGTAGTCCATCCTCATCCTAGTTCCAATTTTTGAATTTTTTTTCTATATTCAAAGTTCTAAATAAATTTTTTATATCTTTAGTTTTGGATGCACAATTAGAGGGTGAAATTACCTAAATTAGTAGGGTCACGCATGCATGTGGATTCCCAACTTAGTGAAGGTTATGAGTCTCTAGGTGGGTTTCACCTAGAGAATGGTGAGAGGAAGAATACAATTCCACCTGGAGCTTGAAGACACATAGGGGGGATTTTGTGGATGACCTCAATTATAAATATTAACATGTGGGGAGCTACTAGGACCAATACACCAAATGGTTTCAGCTCCACTCGGGTTAGGATCAAACTATGGGACTATACCAACACCTTCCATACCTTTACTACAAACCTAGGAAACTAACTAGCATAGAGTTCTAAAATACTGAAATGGTATACACAATTATATACATACTAAGATGGAGTTTTTGGAGATCTCATGAAAGGGATAAACCTATATATATGTGGTTAAATTAAGGATAATTTGTAGCTAAAGGGAAAATCAAATTTTGGCCTTAAAACAAATCACAACCATCTATAACATGCAATCAACAACTTGATCACTCATTTTGCGTCATTTTGCATAGTGTACTTATACACTTTCAGTGAAAAAAGGCCTTGAACATTATAAAATCATCCATGGTCCATGACTTGGCACAACCAAGAGAAAAAAGTGCCAAAGGGGAAGATGAAACCCTCTGGCTATGAGAGATAAAACCCCTTCAAAGTCATCAATCACATAGAATTCCCAAATAACCACTTTCAATCTCAAGATGAATATTCCCACAATATGTTTTTGAAGATGAAATGTAAGCACACACTTAATAGGGAAAATATCAAATTAACCTTCAAAACGCAACATATTAGAAAATTTTGGGGCTCTATTAGAATAACCTACCCCCCACCAAATATTGTAGCATGCTTCTAGTGAAGGATTGGTTGGTTTGGAGTCACAAGACTACAACAGATACAAAGAAGAATATTTATAAAACATGGAAGTGGGTCTCACATCCTCTATTCCTTCAAAAATGGCATCTTGACTTCAACGCCCACATAGCTCACCTCATTCTTGTTCTAGTATGGGTCAGACTACTAGGTATTCCCTTAATTCTATGGTATAATGTGGTATTTAAGTAAATTGGAAAGTAATTGGGTATTTACTATGAAGCATACAATTCTTATAAAGAATTTGGTTATATGGGGATGGCTAGGATTTTAAATGGGTTGGAGTTTTCCAAAGGTTTGGGAGACTCCACCATTATTTGAAAGGGACTTGTAATTTTCTACCAAACCCTTAACTATGAAGAAACTTCATTCAAATGTGATAGGTTCCATGAGTATGGGAAGATATCTAAGGAATGCCATCTCCCAAACATAAGCAAAATATGGGTTTTTAAGGATATTTAAGGAAATAAATATTTCGATTGGACTCCATAGATGAACATCCCCTCTATGTGAACCTTAAAAACAATTCTTGAAGAAAAATCTATGTCAATAGCACAATAAATGAGGAAAATGGTTAGCAATATTTGCATCTCTTGGATTGGAAGAATATGATCGACCTCTCTTAGGAATTGAGTAAGAAAAAATCTCCTCCTCCCCCTATTATTGAATTTTTTCTTTTGATAAATTTCTCTTTGGGTCTTGGAAGGTAGGTTTATAAAGCATAACCAAGAATCAATATAGTGAATTCCTTCCTATCCTTTCAAGGATATCAATTCCCTAGCCTCCCCCTATCATGCTTTAGATGGATTGGGAGGTAATGAAACTATTGGATTCATTTCTCTAGGAAATTATAGAACTTTTCTATGGAAGAAAATTAAACCAAATCCTGATAATGACTCCCAAGTCTCTAATACTACCAAGTACAACCTTATATTGAGGGGCATGGAAACATATATCTTTCAAGGAATGATTATAAAAATTCTAGGGTTCCTGAATGAGAAATACCCCAAAGAGACTCATACAGGGAGAAAAACATTCCCATCCCTGGATCAAAAGAAAACAAATACCAAATTCAAAAATGGAAGAAAAGTAATAGTGATTAGCTCTCCTAGATAAAAGTCCCAGAGAGATGGTTCTAGATGATCTTCCTAACCCTGAACTATAGAGGGTTGGCCAATTCCTCAAATAAATTACTTATTAAAAGGTTAACTAAAGTTCATAATCCATATATCATATTCTTACAAGAACTAATGATAGATGGATGAAAGGTATTTCAATATTTATCCATGCTTTTAATGGGGTGGGAGTTTAGTTTCATAGATGTTATAAGAAGATCTATATAGAATGTAACCAATTGTAAATTAGGATTACTCTCCTATTCTTACTATTGGGAATTTTGTACTGGGGACCTATCTTTTCTCTCTATACCTTCAGAAGGAAATTAGTTGCTTGAATATTTATGGCCCCTAATCCAATATGATAGAATTCTAGGAAAATTTCTTCAACTATACATTTGTACAAAAGGTTTTGGTGATAGTCCAAGGTGACATGAACTTCTCTGTAGTTGTTTTAGAGGTTTTGGGTCCATTGGGTCAGGTTGATAATTTGACAGGTTCCTTCATAAGAAAATTGGAAAGGGTGGGATTGTTGAATATTGAACCAAAAAAACATAACTCGACACACAGAAATTGGAGGATATGCAAGGTAAGAATATCTAAGACTCTGAATTGTTTTTAGTATCAACATATTTCATAGATGAGGCTATTTGTATTCTCTAATGGGTCTCCATAAGTGGGATCCTAATCACAACTAAATAATTTTCGAGGTGTCCCTTCCCCAAGGGAAGCCACCAAACCCTTTCAAGATGAACCATTAATGGATAAAGGATGATTTTTTTTTTTAAATTAAATCAAATATTCTTGGAATCCCTTTTTTGACTCCCTAAATGAATCATCTCCCATCCAATTCCACCAATATTTAAAAATGGAAAAGCAGGTAGCAATCAAATAGTCCAAGGAAAAAGAAAAGAGAAGGATGATAGTAAATTAAAAGAGGTAGAGGATATTCTAGCCTCAAGATACAATAAGCAAGGTTTTGGGTTTTTATAGAAATCTAGAAGTCTCAGTTAAATCAACTTGAGCACAAAAAGAAACAAAATCTTCTAGATAGAGTTCAAGAGAATGGTGATTGAAAAGAAGGACACTTTGGCTTCAAGTAGGAAATAAAAACACCAACCTTTTTCATAGATTTTCCAATTATATTAAAAATGTTAATATTTTTTAGAAGATAGAGAAAGACAATGGAGGATGGGCAACAAACTTCCCTAAAATAAAAAATGAAGGGATAAAGTACATCTGATCTATTTTCAAAGTTGATTCTCATACAAAAATTGTAGCTATAATCAAATTATCAAGATAATTTACTAGCTTCATTAATCTAGAGGATAATCAAGCTCTTACGACAAAATTTTGAAAAGAAGAACTCATACGAACCCTTTAAAGTTCCAAAAATACAAAATCCCTAGACCAGATGACCTCCTTATGGAATTATTTCTAATATGTTATGATTTTATTATAGAATTATAATGAAAGTAGTGGAGGGCTTGAGAATCATATGATAAACCTTGGTAGCCTTCAACACAACCTTCATCACATTGATTCCAAAATCTAGCAATCCCTCTTCTTTTGAATTTTTTTTTCCAATTTTCCAATACAACTACATTATAAAACAATTTTAAATATTATCTCAAGAAATATCAAAGAGATCGTTTCTCGTCAAATATCCCCTGAGTAGTTTCGATTCTTGGAAGGGTGAGAAATTTATGAGGCAGTGGAGGTTTCTCAAGAAGGAATCCAATCAATAAATATAAGGAACTTAAGAGAAATTACTATAAAAGTGGGTCTTTCCAAATCTTTCAAAAAGATGAGTTGGCCCGTCTTGAGACTAATTCTTATCCATTTGGATTTCTATCATCAATTTGTCATGTGAATTATGAGTTGTATCAATTAATTCTCCTTTGAACCCTAATAAATGGAGCTACATCCCATTTATTCAAACTAGAAAGAGGAATTATGTAGGGATGCCAACTATCCCCACTTCTTTTTCCTATGGAAGAAAAAGGGTTCAACAAATCCATAAAGGTATCCCCAACAAGTAGTAATTTTAAAGGCATTTATGTAGAAAACACCTGTAACTTATCTTATTTACCTTTTGTATATTAAATACTTATATTCTATGATAACAATGGGAGATTTTTTAATAATCTAAAAGATATGATCGACTCTTATGTGAAGTGACTCTCATGAATATCAATTCATCCAAATTGACAATTTCCTATTGGGGCTTCTTGGAGGTGAAAAATATTACATATCCTATCATTTTCCCTTTCTCAATGTGGATTTGAATGCTCATTTGAAATACTTATATTTCGATATGAAGGCCAATTTGTGTCTAAAAGGTGACTGGTAGTGGTTGATAGAAAAAGTGTAAAAAAATATTAATTTCTGGTGCAACCGATGGCTCTCATGTGGAGATAGACTAATCCTTGTCAAAGAAGTTCTAGAGGCCATTCCAATTTAATTGATGTCCATTTCCTATATACCTAAAGGCACATTAGAGTGGATAAGATAGTTGTGTTACTATTTCATTTCGTTGAGTGAGAGTGAGAAAAAATGCATAGTGTTGGTCTCTTGGAAAAAAGTAGCAATTCCCAAATCACAAGAAGGATGGGGTCTCAAGAATATCTTCTTTTCTTAAAGTATTTAGTTGATAAAAATGTTTTGATTCTCCTCCAAGTTACCAAATTATGTGTGCAAGTCATAAAGGATAAATACATAGCTCCGGACTTATTGGAGGACTAGGTAAGAAATCTTGTTAAAAGCTATCAAAATGCCTCAGTTATTTGGAAACCAATTATCACATCATTCCCCCCAAATGGAAATTTCCTAGTATGGCATGTTGGAAAGGGAGATAATGTCCAATTAGGGTTGTAATTGTGGGTAGGAATCATAGAATCCTTCAATTTACATATTCCCCTCATTCAATAAATTAAGCATAGAGGATTCAACACTTTGGGGGAAATTGCAAAAGAACCCATTGAAACCCGTAGTTGGAAATAATAGCTCTCTTGGAGAGAGTTAGGTATTAGGGAGGATCATGTAGAAATATTGAAGGACTTCATAAGAATCCTTAAAAATATTCTTTATAAGACTTGGTGATGAGGAGGATCAACTTGTATGGTATTTTAATCCTTTTAGGGGATATGAACCAAGGCTAGGTTGTAAAGCACATATAGCAGTGGGAGGTGAGATCCCACTATTTTGGTCATGGAAATTAATTTAGAAATTGAAATTCCTAGCTTATAAATAAATAAAATTGTGTCTTGTCTTAAATAATAAATCTCTAACTTGGCACATCCTACAAAAAATAAGTTTTGAAGGCCTTGGTAGGTGTTGTCTCTATGAATCTAAAATTGAAGCTAACTTCCACCTTCTCTTGTCTTTCCCCTACTCTAAGAAAGATTGGTGGAAGATACATGGCATAGAAAATCTCCATAATGCATGGAGAGGGGAATCCATCTAAGAATCTCTCACACGATGGTGTGAGATCAAGAAAACTAAAAGGTACAAATCCCTCCCAGTCTCTATTTCTTAGGAAATATGGTTGGCCAAGAACTCCAAACTCTTTGAGGGTGTGGGTACCCTACCTCTTAAAGTTTACTCTCAAAGGTTAAACATTATTTATTCTTTCCCTCAACCTACAAATTCTCAATCCCACAAAAATTCTACAGAAGAAGCAATAAATAAAGAATTACATTGGGCGATGGTGCATCACAAGGAAATCCTTCTAAAGGTGGGGTTGGGGAGTTATCCACCTTTACCTAAGCCATTGTATATCATTCAAAGATGGAATGTGTAACATCCCTCTCTTGCGTGCACTAAGTGAACTTATTCTTTGAGGACACTTACGTGCAAGTGATCCGGGTTATTATACTATTGGTCGTTTTGATTATGATTATGAGATATTGTGGATTTGATGATATGTTATCTTGTTGTATTTACATAGACAGGTGGTATTGACTAGGTTCTCCTGAGTGTGTAGGAATCCAGACATTGAGGATGTAGAGGCATCGATGAAACCCCTTGGACTCTGGATCGAGTCAGGGAGTGGATTGTTGGGTTTGAATGTTGTCGATGTGACATATGTACATATGATTAGATGTTATGATGATTGATTATTATTGCTGACATGATTCATTGATGATGTAAGCTGATGATAGCTTGTCGACCAAATTCAAATTTGGAGTAGAGGGATCACACACGACAACCAGAGACATTAAGGGAGAGGTGTTGAAGCAGCCCTGCCACAGCCTACTAGCACCCCCGCCATGGTTCGAACTGTAGGTTAACGATTACCTAGTTCGAGAAGACCCACGATTTCGTGAGGGAAGACTGTGACAGTCGCTCACAATGATTCTAATGGGGGTGCAATAAGGTAGGGGCCTTATTCCTTAGATGCCCTTAGTCTCCCACAAGATCACCTGGCGGAGTATTGACTCTAGGGGTTTGAGGTATACCAAATTCAGTCAAGAGGCAAGTGGCACCCTTGGAGCACGTAGTGCGTCTCGAAGGGCATGTCGTGCAAATAAAATGGAAAGAGGTGAGTGGCACCCTTGGAGCACGTAGTGCATCCTGAAGGGCACGTCAAGCAAGGAAAACAGAAAGAGGCAAGTTGCACCCTTGGAGCACGTAGTGCGTCCTGAAGGGAACTTCGTGATTTTAACTGGTAAGTGAATAAACCTAGTCGACCTTAAAATGAATGATGTGATAAGTAAGGTTTAAAAGCAATTTTCCCTAATAAAAAAATTTCGCCCAACCTAGTGAAATTAAAACCTAGGTCTAAGTAGAACATGTGGTCAAAAAATATAAATAATAATAAATAAACATGTAACAAGAAGGGGGGTAAGAAATTCAAACTTATTTATTAAAGTCAAAATTATAATGGAGGATTAAATTTTTAAAAAGGGGTAATGGTTGTTTTTATCTACATTTGGTAATTTATTTTTTAGTTAAAAGGAAAAGAGGATAAATGATTGGTTTTTTTTTATCTACACTTACTAAATTTATTTTTGATTAAAAAGGAAAAAGGGTAAATGGTTGTTTTATCTACACTTGTTAAATTGATTTTTAGTTAAAAAGGAAAAAGGGGAAAACTTAAAAGAAATAGGAAACTTAAAGAAAAGCGGAAACGTAAAGAAAAAGATGAATGTCTAACTTAATAATCAATCTTGCCTTTGGAACTTTCTAATTATGAACTCAACTAGGAATTAAGTAAGGCGTAAGTCATTTAAGAAATGTAAGGGAATTTTGGGACACCGAGGAGCATTTTTAGGAATGCTCTTAGGTGGATGATGGAAATAGGAATATTTAATTAATTAATAAAATTGATTTTCTGGTGCAACTAGGGATCGGGCGACATGTGTACGCAGGAGGTTTTTCAAAATTAATTAACTGAAAAAGAAATTTAATGAGAATTTGGGAAACTAATTACTTGAAAACTCTATAAAAAAGATGGAGGAGGAGGAGTATGGATCTCATATTTTTGTGTAACGTTACGCTGCTGAAATTTTATCTTGACTGAACTTTCTCTTGTGGGAGTTGGGATACCTAGCTCAAGTAACGAGTGGTAGCTCGACCTTGTGAGGCAAGCTGGGTGCTAGCATCTCTAGTATTGTGCGTGTGGCCCCTTTGTGGATCGGGGGGCTCAGGGGGGAGAAGAGTACCCCTAGCGTTGGCTGGGAGGTATCGGTGAGGTCACATCGGTTGGCAAGCGGAAGTTGGACGGAGCACGCGCGGGACAACGACTTCAGAGATTTCACATTTGGCTACGATATGCTTGTGTGTATTTGTATTGAATGGTAGTTTAAATATTTCCCGTTCCTTCAGTACTGTACTTCTACTGTGTTAAAGATTATGTTTTATTCAGCGTAACACTGTCCAAAGATTTCATTTTATCTTCAGCAATTTGACTTGATGAGCCCAACGTCTTATGATCAAAGAAATTAAAGTCATCCTAGCCTTATGCTCATTATATTTTGAATAGATTCCCATGGCGAACCCAACCCCTGATTGCAATGACTTCTCTGCGTTGGTTTTCATTGATTAATACGAAGAAAAATTGTGTTTTTATCTTCTGTCCCTTATCCCTTAAGTTATTATTATGTGCTTGAGCAGTCGGCCAGGAGCCGAATCCACGGTCATCACTCCAATGTTTAAAGACTTATAGATTTAAATGCCCTGCTTTCATGTGCATGGATAATAAGTGAAGGATAAATTTTGCCCAACTATTTATCCCTTACTTATCTCTGTGTTTGAATGATAAATATCTGTGTTTCTATTTGAATGATTATCTCTTCATTTTTGTCCATTGTGCTCTGCATTTTGTTGTTCTAATGCCCAATGTATTACCTCTCTCACTGGGTGGTTTACTTCCCTCGTTTTTCTGAGTTTAGCACAGAAACCCTGGGCGTTATAGAATTGTTCTTGTTAACTATTAATCCAGAGTTATTGCGCCCAAATTTTGAAATCGTTTTGTTGTTGATTAACCCTTTATATTGCGTCCATATTGAAATTTTTTTATTTATGAATAACCATTAAATGCATCCAGTTTTTATTTCATTTGTACTATTGAATTAAACCTTTACTTGTGTTTTTAATGAACCATGATTTACCTTTACTTGTGTTTTTAATGAACCATGATTTACCAACGAATTTCATTGTTGTTATACTTGCGTTTTTAATGTTGTTGACAACAAATAGAAATGGACAAAAATATTATTATTGGAGAGAGATATCATTGTTGACTTAGATTTATTAATGGACAGTAATCTTGATTGATTGACAATGAATATATATGATTAATTCCCTTATTTAGACAATGAATTATAGGACAACGAATGACAGCAAATTATTTAGACAGAGATATATATGATTAATTCCTTTATTTATACAACAATACCATAATAAGCATGAAGTAGTTTGTATACACTTAGTAATAATGCATAAAGGGTAAGGATACTGTCAAATGAATTATATATATATAAACCATAATTTATCAATTAAGTTTGAGTTGAAAATATGGATCAAACACTGAGGATATATCTGAGCATTGAAACAGTGGATCGAAATATTGTGAAAAATATTGAAGAGATGGTTGTTGCGAGTCACAAGTGAAAATAGAGAAAAACCATCCGAACAATGTATATCATTCCTTAGCTTTGTGTCTGTAAATTGTTTTATTATGAGACATGAGACCACACTAACAAATAAATAAGGTAGAAAGTTAGAAAATAAATAGATATTGGAAAACTTCCTTGGCGATTGCAAATTATTGGAAAATCGCAAGCGCCTGGTGCATTGTCTGAGTTGTTTTTAAAAAAAAAAAAAAAAAAAACTGTTAATCCTTGATCTGATATTTAAACAGCTCAATCGCTCCTTTCATCCTATCGGTTTTATGGAAGCGATCGCTCTTCCTGTAACAAACTTTTTCTACGACTCGCATTATCCTTCCTTATCAATTCGATCCAAGACTACTTTGAATAACTCCTAATGGATCGATTGAATCTCTAGGAAGAAACCTCGATTGTTGGCAAGTGTTTCTATCCTCACTTGCTATCGTTAATCTTACTGATTAAAAAAAAAGGGATTTTAGCAGAGTTACGATGCAAAGAAAAATGTCAAATCAGACTTCTGAGTACTCTGTAATTCTGAACAGTAGCATAAGGAAGATGAAATAATTTATTAGTCGCCATGTTGAAATTCCATAGCTTTGGCGAGAGACTAACCCAAAATTTAACATTGGTTAGCATTTGAGATACTTAGAAGATATATCAAGTTTTACAGTGCAGACAACCTCATATTTCCAAGATATTCTCCTCGGCGCTGTCGAGGTTAACGATAATAGGAGGAACGGTAAGTCAGTAATGATTGTCTGCAGTAGTATCGTCGTCGTAGAGATAATTTCCTTTAGTTTAATCTTTTACTTATCGATGTAACAACTAGATAAATTATAACTTTAGTCAGAACGTAAAAATATAATGGAACGTAAAAAGATAATGGGTTTAAAGATAAATTATAACTTTAGTATTGACTAGCACAGCAACTACGCGGCTGAGAACGCTGAAAGGTATCGGCTGAGAATGCGTGCCCCCAATCTAAAATGTCTGTGGTAATTTGTAATCCATCTGTGGTAATATGAAACATTTTGTTGTACTATTTAATCCTACTTAATCATTTAAACGTGGCAATTATATATTCTTACAGTAATTTTTTAATGTGATTAGGTAAATGTTAAAAAGTAAACATGTTAACGAATGCCTTGATAAATTCAAGAAAGTTATGAACAATAAATCTGACCAGTTGATTTTGGAGGACGACTAAGAATATGCCATCATGTTCAATGCATAGCCATCATATTAGGGTTTAAGGTTAAATAAGGTTAAAATATCATTAATTGTGCCCATTGTCAATAGGTGTACGTCTTTCGGCGTAATGAGACAGGTGTCGTTAAAGGTTTAATTGGTGGATCCTTATATAAGATGCTTCAAAGGGGCTTGGTTAAGCTATATCGATGTGTGTCGTAGTAAGATCCTTATCGCGCGTCTTGAATAATGATATTTATGACTATAAGTGACTCGATCATTAGCACATTGTTGGAAACATTAATGTGTGGTTGCCACTGTATTAAGAACCCTTGCGCCAAGAATTAACTATAACCTTGTTGCGCCATGAATTTATTATGATTGTGACTGGTTGTGTCTTTAGATTTATTGCTCCTTGTAGACAAGTTGATTGATTAATTGTGTTTTATTGCACCATCAATGGTGATGGTGATGGAGTGGTTGTGAACTAGATTGTTAATCAGTTGTTAATTAAAGTTGATGTATGAATTCCAACAGTGTTGATTACCCTCGCCCATGGCTAATTGATGTTATGGTTGATGGAATGAAGTCTTAGTCGATCATGGATGTTAATATTATCGGTGTCGTTTTAGGTGGGGTGCACTTGATTGATCCTTGTTGTCTTCTAGCTTAGTCGTCTAGACTTGTTGTGTCGGGTAGGATGGGTGGGTAGTCATTTTTATTTTTCCTAGTTGATCTTTGCTTGTTGCATCTAGTCGCTTGTTGTGCTAATATGATGGGTCGTTATGAGGTCGGTTGACTAGATTGTGTGCTTTAGGTTCGTCATCGAATTGCATTGTTGACTATTGTTATTGTTACTTCCATGATAAAAAGAAAAAAAATTAGCACTTGTTACGCGGCGTATGTTGTCGTAACGACGGGGTCGTTACATAATGGCCTCATTTTTTATTTATTTTTAACTTATGGCCCTAAAAATAGCTCTATTGTTGGCTTAGGAAAGAGAAGTTCTTCAAATTCATATTTTTGGAGATTCACTACTAGTCATCCAATTGATGAAAGGATAATTCACCTTTAGTAACTTCATTCTACAACCTTTGTTCATTGACATTTAGAATTTTCAAGCATCCTTCACTCATATCTCTTTTTCCAATGTTTATAGAGACATAAACAAGGAAGCTGACAAATTATTTGAAGGAGTGGCACTAGAAAAAGGAACATGGGAAATCCTTAAATCTTCTTCAGGACACTCCTCTACTTATATTCATGAACCCTGGTTTTGATTTTTTCACTTATTCTAAAGTATTAGAACTATGACTCTTTATGAAAAGCATTGATGTTTCTTTCAATGCTTATTTTTATTGTATGAAATCCTTGAAGAAGGAAAATAAAATGATGATAGAAGTTGGATTTTTTTTGAAATTCTAAAACAATGAAATCTTTTTTTTTTAATGTTTTTGATATTTTAAAGAAAACAAATATAAAAGGATTCTCAAGTCTTTTGTATCAATCCCTTCGAGGTACAATGGAATGTTTCTACTTTATTAGACATAGACTCAATCATAAGGCCAACTATGGAGAAAAAAGAAGCACACGCTAATTAATCTAGGAGTCAAGCATGCAAACAAACCTTCTCACAAACAAGTGTTAGTTGGTGATGGAATCCAACATCACAGGATTGATGCGTGAAGGGGATGAGTTTTGGCGGGTGGGAAATTTACATTGACAACCTTCTTAACGAACTAATTCCTTGGTGCAAGTTACCTCACTGAGCAGTGGGGAACCCTCCAAGGAGTCTGAGTGAGTCTAGCCAACGTTGATCCCAAGTACAACACCACCTTCCCTGTGTTGTCACCTTGGGTAGGAAGTCTAAAATATTATGGCCTCTATGGTACCACATACTATACCAAAGCAGAGTGGGGACAGTCGACACCAAGACCAACAAAGCAGGGTTGATTACTCTGTTGGCCCCAATGCGACCTCGTGCTTGACCCTTATGTTATAAGGGCTTCCCAAATTCAGTGATATAGAAACTGGATTTCACTCCCTAACTCAAAGCTTTATGTTTGTTTAGAAGCTTTGGAAAGTTATTCTCACAATCCTATTCCAAATCTCTACACCTAAGCTAAGATAGGTTTGAAGAGCCCTAGAAAAATTGCTAGATAAATTTTAATTAGCACTTGATTTTAGGATGTTGTTACTCAAAGGAGTGGTTGTGAAACTGGTGGTGTTTCGACTCGACTCTTTAAACTATGCAAGAGGAAAATGAAATAAAATAATTTCAACTTTGCTGAAAACTAGATATGGGAAGGAGCAAGAGGTTTTAAGAAAATAAATAATTTCTTGATAGATTACTATGTGTGCACTGCTAATGACAAAAAGTATGCTATAATTATCCAGATAAATGGAAGAAAAATGACCCAAATTTTAAAAATACCATGAAAATGTCATAGTTCACTTAGTACACCTATACAACATTGAATCAAATGTCATCATTTCTAACATGGTAAACTTTTATGATTACAGAGACCACCATACACATCTTAAATATTCATAAGGATCACGGGGGCTTCCAACAATTGATTCTTGGGTATCTAAACACTTAGCACTAAATGATGGGATAGTAGGGAACATGCTTGGGTTGGATATGCTAGACACATTTCTCATAGGCTCAAGAAAATTCCTAAATTTAGTTTTTTCCCTTGTATTCCCAACTTCACTTATGGGGTTATGAATAAATATAGAAGATATGCTTCCATCAAGGATATACTTCCAATCTTGAAACATAAACTAAATTTGTCATTCAAGGATATAATAGCCTCAATGCCATAGGGTACATGATTACCACATGATTACCTTGACTCACTCCATCCAAAAAAGGACAATTTTTTGAATTACCTTGACTCACTCCATCCAAAAAGGACAAATGGGACAAGCCCCTATTCAAAGGCCATGATTACATGGTCTGATTAATGGCGAATGGACAAGAATGAAGACCTAATACCACTTATAAAATTGTAGGGTAAGGTCACATGATATTGATTCTTTGGATAAGGGTGACACTAATAGCTACCCAAACTAGAAGTGATGACATATCCAATAATACAAAAAGATCAGTTTGTTTCCTCTTTTTTATTTTTTTATGTTTTGGGAATGATGTGTTTTTCATTTCTTGTTATTAATTTTTTATTTTTATAAATATGAAAATAGTGTTTTTGTTATTTATGTTACAATTAGAAGGCGAGTGCCATATGCAAAAAATGGTTTTAAGGAACATGATAACAAAGGTTGGGAAGTGACCAATGACGTGCCCATGATGTGTCTCCTTAAGTGGGATGAATAATGATGGTAGCATGATTGGAGGTGAAGATTTAAAACAAGAATGGGGTGAAACAATGGTTCATCAACATGATTCTAAAGTAAGACAATAAACTAAGTGTAATGGCTCTAGTTAACTTAATTTTCTTCATTTTTTTCTTAACCTTCTATGTAGATTGGGTTTTAAGTTTTAATTTCTTCTGCAAATATATATGAATGTATTTTTGTTAGCCTTATGGGGACAATTCATTTATTTAATGTTTGAAAGGAATGAATTATCATGGCTTGCAATGGTAGTGCTTTTAGTAACCTGGATTTTGTTGGGATGGGGTTTGTTGGTGGTTGTTTTTATATCAAAGTGTTATGTATAGACGGTGCACACTACAACCTGAACCTATTTTATAGCATTGTAGATTGATGGGCTACACCCATGGACAAAAATTCTTTCAAGTTATTGAACAAAGAACTAGATATAATGAAGAAGTGTATTGAGAATCTCTAGAAAGTTGTTGCAAATTCCATATTAACAACAAAAAGAATATATGAAATTCCTTTTAAGGTGCACAGTTTTTCTTATGCATGCTCATAGAAATTGTAGTTGAGACATTTGAAACTATCACTGATGTTTGGGTTAGTTGGCCAATGCATTTTTTTGGCTATGTATGTGAAATTTCTTGTGGAAGTTGGGGTTATTGTTGTGTCATGTTTGTTATCCCTCAAAATGCATGAGTATTTTTTAGGGATTGTTCTCGGCATGTTAGTATATTTTTAATATCTAGGATCAAATTGTTTTGTTGATTGAGGAAATTTTATGACCATGGATGGAGCTATAATTACAAAGAAATAGTTCCTAATGATCTGGATTTGCAAGTTCTTTTGGCAGCCATAATTGGCGTCACTTCATAGCACATTATTCATGAGATCACTCTAAGGTGGGTTGAATTTGATAAAACCAATAGTATTGTGTAGGAAATGGTATTGACATTGAAACTAAGGGCACATATCTAGCAAATTATCTTTTCTAGTTAACATTTGAAATGTGCAACAAATTATGTGTAGCAATGAGCTTGTAAAATCGAATATTTGACGTAGTAAAATCGAATTATTACTTAAGAGAGGCATTGAATATTATGAGGGAGGTAGGAACAACCATGAACACTAGCACAAGTATTGGTGTGTCTTCCCATGTACCTATCAATAGATCTAGATTTGAAAGGAGATCAAGGGTCACAACCAAGTTAAGATAAGTAGACCTGATCTTTAGAGGTAATGCATGACCTCTTTTGGTCCTTGGTAAAAATATTAGAGGATGAACACCTATCTAGGAAGTTGTTGATGAATTTCAAATAGTTTCATGAAAAAGGAGAGGAACCTATCAATTCTCCTCCACTTGAGTGACATGCACGTAGGATTCGAAAGAAGAAGAAATTGCAGAAAATTTGGGAGTTTACAATGGATTCCCAGATTGATGGCTATGATGTTTGGGATGTCATGTTATACTTAAGGTTTGATGTGAACATCCTGCCAAATAAATCATGGGATATGATGGAGATCCCATTATTGGTGTACTCACCCATCTAGTTGTAGTTATCTATTGCATATAGAATCTACCCAATTGGTCACTTGGAAAATGTTGAACTTAATCTTGCTAATGTGAAGATAGTGGTAGATTTGGAGGGGCCCCTGTTCTACACTTTTGATCATTGAATGGGCGAATGAAAATAATTCCATAATCAACCTTAAGATAAGGGAAATGTCTTTTGATTCAAAAGGCATCTAAGTGGCTTAGTGTATTGACCCAATCAAAGGGCATAGTTACACCGAGTCATTGAATGATTTAATGGATGGATTGATGGTTAAAAAAATATATAATGTAATTTCTATCATGAAGGATTAGTATGTTAACTCTATTTCTAATGGAACTATGATTTGGTTCAATTTATGTTCATTGGAGTATGATATTCAGGATGCCATGCAAAACTGGTAGGAATGCAACCACAAGTTGTCCTCTAGGGACCCTATTTTAGTGAAAGTAGTGACTGCGATCAATGTGGAGTTCCAGAATCCCCTAATATATGATGGAACTAATGATGTTGAAGAATTTATGGATATCATAGAATAGGAAGTTTCTATGGAACAAGTGATTTTAGCTTTAGATGTTGTGTTATGAAGTACTCATGCTAGATGGTGGACCATGCATAAATAAGCATCCAATGGTAGGGAGAAGGTAGAACATGTGTTTCAATACTAGTTCCTCTCACCACCAAAGTTCTATATCATTAATATTTGAAATGTACATGACAACACTAAACTTATAGAAATTTAACAAGGAAGAACAAACCTATAAATTCATGTTGGTAACTACACTAAGAAATGGTCTAGAGAAGGATGCCTTGAAATTTTTTTCATCCACAATTTCATTTATACCTTGGGACATATCCCAAAATATTTTCATATACACAAGGAAATACATGGACAAATGAAGAAAAGGAAAAGTGACGACAAAGGCCTTTGTTCCACTTTTTCATATATAAATAAGAATCTTGGCATTACTTATACATTACAATCATTCAAGTCCCTATTGATGGTAGCTCAACAAGGTATCTTAACTAGGCCATGATCTCTTAACTATGTGATATGACTCTTTCACCCATATCTTAAATGCATTCAATGATACAATTTCCATCATAAGTGTATTTAGACCATGCTCTCTTAACTAGGAGAGATGACTTTCCCACCAACCTCTTACATGCATTCAATGATTGGTTTTAAAAAGTCAAAGGAGGTACATAGTTAATGACAAAATTATTTGTGGAAGTGGCATAGGATTATAGGTATGTGGATTCCCTTAAAATCTCCTTTAACCCTCTATCTTTTGGAATCATAATCCCCCATGACTCTCGTCATTTAAATTTATATACTTTCCATGTACAATATTGACATATTACATCACTTGGCCCTCGATCATTCATCATATATACAAATATACATTTCTAATTCAGGGATCAAAATTGAGGTGATATACTAGAAATGAATCAAAGTGGCCTCCACTCATTCCAATTACACAATCATGTAGCAATCCATGATACAAAAGTCATACTACAATATAAAGGGTTTTGAAATTTGCAAAGATTGAGATTGTTGGTTTCCCCAGAATGATCATTCTTTGTGACTTGAATGCCCTGGCAGTAATAGATGATGTCATTGAGGTTTTAATTATGGTTCCAAACAATTGTGAATCGCCTATTGAGACAGACGATAACCCAAGAAAGGCCATTACCGAGATGTTGCAAGAAAACCAATCTGAAGGGAATCCAAATCAGGGCTATTTCACTGCAATCCGACATCAAAATCAACACTATTTCTATTGATGAAAAGGCCAAACTCACCCTAAATTCCCCCCCCCCCACAATTCACACT
>ML808037.1:55956-74667 GCA_009831015.1 Picea engelmannii
CAAAGGTGTACCATATCAAGTACCATCATCATCAAGACATGCCTCAAGCATGTACCATAAACATAACCCTCAATAACACATGTAAAGCATAACTATAATATTTTATCATACCTGATACGAAAAATTACATACTCGTAGCTCTTCCTCAACTTCAAAAACAAGATAATATCATCTTCATCAAACTTTACCTTAGTCTTCCAAGACTAGTTTTGGATTAGTCACAAACCCTAACTTTGAACAATCATAAATCTGTACTTGTAATGAAAAAAGGTATGAAATTTTAACCATAGATTTTCTGAGATATTAGTTCCATTTCCTCAAAATTTTAGGGTCTGGAGCTTCTCATAATAGATGTTATAGAAAAAAATGGAAAACCTTCTTGAATTTTATCCTATTATGGTGATATAACTTGTACAACATACCAATCACTCAATATTTGATATCGGATTTTGAAACCCACACAAAATATAATACAGACTATTTTCTTTCCACTGAATTTTTTCTCACATAATTTGGATCATCTATGAAGAAGTTATGACTATTTTACCCAGAACACCCATTTGAGACTAGTTATAGGACTAGTAAAAACCCATATCTTCCACATAGTGTATCTCCATAAGTACAACTACCCAGAAGCTGAAATTTTTATCACATGTACCTTGATATGTCTTATCAACAACCTTCGATTTTCTCTATATTTCTCATTATATAAACAAATTTATAGTGAAAATGGTTATATGACCTTTAAATAACATACCTTAGAACACATCATCACAAGACTTCATCCTCCCTTGGAATTTCACCCTTATTCAATTCATATTCCCTCTAAAATTCACCTCATATCTCCTTGGTTACCTCAGATAAAAATCACTTTATTTGATGTAACAAATGAACTCCTAGGTGCCTTATTTATACTAGATATGACACCCTATTTTTAGGGCCGACTTGACCCAAATAAAATTCAATTTAATTTTTAATGATTATTCCATTGAGGCCAACTTTACCAACAACATACTTAATATTTATTTTAATATTTATTGAAATGGGGCTGACTTTTAACTTATTTTTTGCAAAAATGTTTCTTCTTTTAACTAATTTGGGGTTGTTTAGGGATTCTTAACCATACTTCGGGGCTTCCATTTTCAAGAGGGAATATCTCCTCAACCTTGAGGAACCATTTGACATACCACTTATCATTGGAAATGAAACAACAAGGAATATCCATCTATGAGTGTGTTACATTCATTTACATTCTCCTTCATATCCATATTCTTCAAACAACTTCAGGATTCATGACCACACCTCTAGGGATTCTTGTAGAGTTCTTCAAATGCACCCATCACATATGTTAACATAAATCACATCCACTTCTATTCATATCAATGATAACCAACTATCCAACAACATAAATGACAACAAACTATCCAATAATAACACGTGGTTGTTTCCACATTCCAACTTTGATTTGTACATAAATAAATCCCAAAAGATGTCCAAGATAAATATTACAAGCCTACAGATGTTCAAGATAAAGGTTGGAAGATTGATATTGTTGAAAGTATTAATTTTGGTCAATTTAGGTACCCTATATTTGAGGGAATGTTTACCTACATACCGAACTCAAATGGGTGAAAAAGTTATATGGTTGGAAATATTATTCTGAGACCTTTCCAATGGTATATGGAAATCCCTATAACTCCCTAGGAATGAGGAGATATGATTTTTTCCATGCGACAACCCAACCATAAAATCGAGGTCGGATCAGCTAAGTTTTGGAAACAAAATTTCTATAAATACATGATAGAATTTCACAATTTTAGTGAAACCAAGGAAGATATCAAGTTTGAGGTGCACTCAAGGTGTTGGGGTGTTTTTCTGGTGTGCAAGAGAAGTATAAGGGATTCTCTTAAGGTATTTCTTATTCTCAAGGTTTGTTATAAGGTTGTGATGATGTTGTAAGGTTGTGAGGTTGTTGTATGCACTGCTGCGAGGTTGTGATGTTTTCGTATTCTCTTGTAAGTTGTGATTTTTCCATGAGGTTGTGATGTTTTCATATGCTATGCTATAAAGTTGTGTTGTTGTTGTGATGTTATCGTCAGGTTTTGATGTTGTCATATTCTCTGCTATGAATTTGTGATGTTTTAGTGATGTTACTGTACGGTTGTGATGTTTCCATATGCTCTGCCATGAAGTTGTGATGTTTTCATGATGTTACAGTAAGGTTGTGATGTTTCCATATGCTCTTCTATGAATTTGTGATGTTTTCATGAGTGGAGGTTTCCATTAGTGGACATTTATGTGAATGAATGCTATTTTAAATGGATTTTATTGTCAGTGATTACATTCTAGGAATGATGCTATGAGGATTGCCAAGGTTTGAAGGATTTCCTGTGAAATGAAGCATGTATGTGAAGTCAAAAGTACTATGTGTATGAAGATCTTGGATTGGTGAGATCTTATTCAATTGGTTCTGAGTTGATAAGATTGATTCCTTCATTCAGAAGGTCGGTTCATGTGCTTTAGGGAGTGGGTTATTCCTTCCAATTGGAGTTGGTAAATCTAGGGGGTTGGTGCCTCATTCCAGATAATGTTGGTAAATCAAGGAGTTGAAACTTCATTAAGGTTGGTTCCTACAAATTAGGGGGTTGGTGCCTCCTTCCAATTGGTACCGAAGAATCTTAGAAGTTGGTGATTCCTATGAATGTAATCTTAACATGATATAAGAAAATCATTTTATGGTTTTCTCCCGTTTGGGTTTCCATGTAAAAATATTTGTGTTATGTGTATGAGTTTTTTTTATGATGAATGACATTGTTAATGGTTAATATTTACATGATGTGCTTAAGGTTAAAAATGGTAAAAAGTGTTCAATATTGATTCACCCCCCATATCATTATTGGTGAATATTCCAACAATGTGATCAACATTGTCTCAACATATAATTTCAATATCCATAAAATTAAAAATGTCCACAAGAGTAAGAAGTTATTAAGATGCATGAATTAAAAAAGAGATTCACCATATATATTAAATTAAATATGCATGATGTGAAAAATAGGGATGTTACTATTGATTAATTGGGTTGGTTCTCATTGATGTCAACCCTTAAAGAAATTCCGGTAGCGAATTTCAGCAGCACAAAGGTTTCGGCAATGGACCCAAGTTTTTTTTATGCATAATGGTATGAGATTTGATATATTTGTAGGTAAAACTATTCTAGATGGATAGTACATATCATGTCATTTCCGGCGGTATGTGGAACACCACATAAATCCTCACGGTTAGAGAGTTATGGCCGTGTGAATTTGGATAACCCTCATGAGTCAACTTGAAGCCCCAAAAGGTCAAAGTAGTCAAAGTGTTTGCAAAGAAGAAATTTTTTAAATAATAAAGTGAAGTGATGAGTGTACTATAAGTCAAAGAGGATGCAAAATAAATTATTTAAATAATAAATTTAATGGATAACTTACTAATTATGGAAAGTGGTTAAGTTAAGTGGACAAGTGGTTATAAGTGGGTTAACCCTAAAATAAGGAAAGTGGGTTAAGATGGTTAGAAGGTAAACCCTCGAGGAAGCTAAATAAAAGTATAAATAAGAGGCAATGGTCTCTCATTCAAATCATACTTGAATATTTGGGCAGGTATTATTGGTAGATAAAAGTGCGGAAAAAAATTGCAGTAGAAAAAGTGCAGCAAAAAAATTGCGGTAGAAAAAGTGTGGAAGGAAAACTGTGGAAGGAAAAGTGTGGCACGAAAAGTGCGGAAGAAAAAGTGCATCAAGAAAAGTGCAGCAGGAAAAGTGTAGTAGAAAAATCGCAGTAGGAAAACTGTGATAGGAAAAGTGCAGAAAAACGACAGCAGAAAAAGTGTCGCAGAAAAGCCGCGGCAAGAGAACACTACAAGAAGAAAAAAAGGGCTTTTGGTTGAGGTATGTTGCTGAAGTTATTGGTACAGATAGAGTTTGTATAATAGTGAGGTTCTAGCACATGGTTTGAGGTTCAAACTTGTGGTATAGTGTTTGAGGTATATGTGATTAGATCATATTTGGATGATGAAATTGATGAGGGTTTTTGGTTGATGTACATGTTGGGTACATGGTTGAGATAAGTAGTTGATGAGTTGGCACATACATGAGGTGTATAGTTGATGATGTTGGTACATATTGATGAGTCATAGTTTATGTGTATTTGATGCATTATTGGTACATATTTGGTGCATGGTTGATGCACTCATTGATGATACATGTTTGGTGCATGGTTGATGCATTTGTTTATGGTACAGGTTGAGGTATGGTACATGTTGGCACAGGTTGTTACAAGTTGATTGGTACAAGTTTACAACAGTATATCTCACAGTGATAATGTGACTATGGTTCCATCATTCTACTTCTACGTTAGGGAAGTTGGATGGGGCAAGGACAGGTGGTTGCAGACACCTTCCAGTTGTAGACGGAGAACGTAAGGGTTTGTAACCTCCTTCTACTTGTATCCAGAGAACTAGGGAGTTGGAGCTTCCCTCAAGTTGTAGCCTGAGAAACGAGGGGGTTGGAGCCTCCTTCTAGTTGTAGCTGGAAAAAAAGGGAAGTTGGTGCTTCCAATGAATGTAATTCTTAAAGACATATAAGAAAAAACATTATGTGGTTTTCTCCCACTTTGGGTTTCCACATAAAACACTGGTGTACTGTGTATGTGTGTGATTGCTCATTTTTTCATTGTTTATTTACTCTGCAACTATTGGATGATCTACATTGATATCACACTTGCATTTTATGGTGAAAAAAGATTAAATTTCTCTATTACTGCTTCAGTCCCCCTCTCAATAATCCAACAATTGGAATCAGAGTCAGTTCCTTTAGGAAATAGTTTAACCATTGGAAGGATATCATGGATTATTCTGAGAATGGAGCACCAATGTTTAATGGTCAGAATGGTTTGAAGTATGAGATGTGGAGCAGAAGGATGAAATTATTTTTACAGGCACAGGGACATTATATTTGGTTATCAGTTTTTACATGATATGATAGTTCAAATAGGGAAAAGACTGCAGCCAATAAGGAATTGAAGAAGAATAAAAAAATAGCAATGGATTTCATCTAGGAAGGATTACCTAATCCAGTAAGAGAAAAGGTTGGTAAATGTTCATCAGCCAAAGAAATTTGGGATAAGGTACATGAAATATATTCTTCACCCATCACAAATTTGGAAAATGACAAAGAAGATGCAGATACAGATCAAGAAGAATTATGTTCACCATGTCAAACAGATTCAAAATATGAAGAGTACATAATCACTAGAGGTATGTTGTTTTGTTTTAATTGTGAAAAACACAGACATATTGAAATAGAATGCCATGAAGGAAATGAGATAGAAAAGATAATTGAAAAGGAAGACAATTATGAAGCAGAATTGATTAGTTCTTTATATGAACTAAGAGAAGAAAACAAGTCACTCAAGAAATAATTGATGAAACAAAAGGAAAGTGTTCACATTTTTTAAGAAGCCCAATATGTCATTGAGAACTTAAGAACTCAACTAGAAGAAGCTAGAAAGATCAAAGAAAATCTTGAATATCAAAAGAATTATTTGGAAGCCAACATAGAAGCATAGAAGGAATAAGAAGAAATGAGAGACAAGATATTGACAGATCATCTTAAGGAAAGAACTAACGATCTAAACCATCTTGAGGTAGAGTTTGGTCAAGAAGAGAAAGGACTTCAAGAAGAAATAATCACATTAAAAATTCATATTGAAGAAGCGAAAAGAACAAAAGAAGTCATGAAGTCTCAGATAATGAAGAAAGAAGAAGAGGTTGAGAAGCTTGATGAAGAAGTTGTCACATTGAGAAGTAAAATGGTCAATCTCAACAAGAACGTTGAAGAGACAGAAACATGCACATCAGTTATAGAGAATGAAGAGAAGCACTTATAGGTTGTTAGAAAAGAAGAATGAAGAAAATAGAAAGAGTTATGCAGAAGTACTCAAAGGAAGGAATAATGGTCAACCATAATCTAAGAAAACTATTGAAGATACATCTTCAAGAAGACCATCCATGTTCAAGCCACAAAGAAGATTTAATCATGATCATGATCAGTCAAGGCAAAAATTCAGAAGGACTACACCACAAAGAAGATCATTCACTCCCAGGTATGCAATTTTTTTTATGGTCATTGTTTTTATTGTACTAACTTTGGACATAAGGTTGCATATTGTAGGGATTATAAAGAAATTTTCAAGCAATAAATGCCTATGTGGCCCCATGTAACATTGAATGTTACAAATGTCATAACTATAGACACATATCTAGTGATTGTATAAGCATGATCAATACTTCCATGAAAGAGAACACTGATATAAGATGTAAGAAAGTATGGATAATAAAACATGAAGAATAGGTGAACAAAGACCAGGTCCCATAGATTGAAAGATTGACAATAAAACGAGATGAAGAAAATTCTACAGAGAAAAAAAAAATATGTCAGATACAAAAAGGTTTGGAAAATAACTAAAAGAAAAGAAGGAAAGGTAAATAAGGAACAGGTTCAAGGGATTGTACTTTCAGGCATTGTAGTGAAAGATGAATCCATAGACATAAATAAGTCGGAGCTCAAAGACATGATGAATCTACCAATGAAGATGATGATGAATACACATTAGATTAGGAGTTGTTTTGAGCCATCCGGATCAGAGAATCCTAGGTAACATGAACATTAGATAGTGGGATTCTATGCGATAGCTGTGACATACCAAAGAACCATCCTTCAAGCAACTTGCATAGTTTTAATAGACAAATCTAGAGAAGTCAGTTAGCACAAGTACAATCTGTTGTAGTAGTGAATAATTCATGATAGTACAATGATAAAAGGGTCAACATTATGGACAGTGTGCAGTAGAGCCTTGGACAGTATGGATAGAGATGGATTCATAAGAACACTTAGTAGGTTTGGATAGATATATGATAGTGGACAAGAGCATGGATTCATAGATTGGTTTAGAGACAAAGGAAAATCATCATAATGGATGATAATTACATAGGAAATGGCTCGAACAATGCTAATGGATTCAAAATTGACAGATATTTTTTGGATACATGTAGTGCATACAACAATTCACATTAAAAATAGAGTAATTCTTAGAAGCAATAATAAAAAAACTTCCTACGAGCTATGGAAAGGAAGATCAACAAATGTGAAGCACTTTACAATATTTGGAAGAAAATGCTACATCAAAAGAGAAGATGGCAGAATGGGAAAGTTTGACTCTCGTTTGGATAAAGGAGTACTTGTTGGTTACTCAAGTACAAGGAAAGCACAAAAGTTTTACAATATGAGGTTGAACAAATTTGTGGAAAGCATCAATGTAACAATTGATGAAACAGGTGGACAAGAATTAAATGAATAATAAAATGAATGAATGGAACAACTTTACGAAGAAGAAACATAATATGAAGAAGATGTCTACATCAAACAACCAAACATATTTTAGTTGTTAGATAACACATATTACGTGTGCAAATTGAAGAAGACCTTGTATGTTCTAAAACAAGCTCATAGAGCATGGTACTCTAGACTGGATAAATATCTACATTAGGCAGGGTTCAGAAAGGGAAGTGAAGATAACAACCTCTACATCAAGGTAACTCAAGATAGTATTTTATTAATTGAATTTTATGTTGATGATATTATTTTTGGAAGTAATGATGACAGGTTAAGCCATAAATTTGCAAAGGATATGCATAATGAATTTGAAATGTCATTACTCGGAGAGATATCCTTCTTTTCGGATATTCAGATACGTCAAAACAACCAAGGAAATTTTATTTCTCAAACTAAGTATATCAGACATGGCTAAAGAGGTTCGGGATGGAATATTTCAAACCAGTTACCACTCCTATGAAAACCAGTTGCAAGTTCAGCAAAGATGATGATTCAAAGTCTACAGACTAGAGTAAGACAGGTCAATGATTGGTGGCTTATTATATGTGACAACATCCAGACCAGATGTAATGCAGGCAGTTGAACATGTGTCACGATTTCAAGCAAAACCAAAGGAATCACATGTCTTAGCAGTGAAGAGGATTTTAAGATATATCAAAGGATCACAAGATTTTGGATTATGGTATCCAAAAGCAAAAGGATCTATCACTTATTTCCTACACAGATGCATATTGGGCAGGTTGCATTGATTACCGACGAAGCACTAGTGGAGCAGTGTTCTACTTGGGTGAGTGTTTAGTATCTTAGATAAGCAAGAAACAATCATCAATATATTTATATATAGTCAAAGCAGAGTATATTGCAGTAGCAAGATGTTGTACAAAGGTTCTATGGATGAAGAAAACCCTGATAGATATACGAGCTGGATGAAAAAAACTCTGACAGATATATAGGCTGAATATGATGAGCCCATTCCAATCTATTGTGATAATACAAGCGCAATTAGTATCTCAAAGAACCTGATGATGCACTCCAAGACAAAGCACATTCCAATAAAGTATCACTTTCTACGGGAACAGGTTGCAGAGAAGAACATCAGAGTTGAATATGTGGGCACAAAAGAACAAGTGGTAGACATATTTACAAAACTGCTTCCATGGGAAGATTTTGAGTATCTTTGCCAAAGACTTGGAATAATTTTTACTCCAAAATGAATGATTTTGAATGCTTATCTTATATGTCTTAGATTTACACAAGGATGCACCATAAAGAGGACAGTTCAGGTTGGGAGATTAGTTTCAGGAAGAGTTCAGTCAGGGAGAGTATCCTCAAGGACAATTCAGTTAGGGGGAGCAACCCTGGATGGAAAGATACATTTTCGATTGATGTCAAAGGGGGAGAGAATTATCATATACAGAGCACAGAGGCATGGTTCTAGGTGGAGAGATGGTCACATGAAGAGCATGAGTGATATGAATTCAGTATTGCATTAGAGTGTTTCCATCAATGCCAAAGGGGGATATTGTTGATTAATTGGGTTGGTTTTCATTGATGTCAACCCTTGAAAAAAGTCTAGTAGAGAATTTCGGTAGCATAAAGGTTTGGGTAATGGAACCAAGTTTGTTTGATGGATAATGGTATGAGTTTTGATATATTTGCAGGTAAAACTATTCTAGATGGATAATACATGTCATGCCATTTCCGGTGGTATGCAAAATGTCACATAACTCCTCACGGGTAGAGATTTATGGCCATGTGAATTTGGAGAAACCTCATGAGTCATCTAGAAGCCCCAAAAGGTCAAAGTAGTCAAAGTGTTTGCAAAGAAGAAATTATTTAAATAATACAGTGAAGTGATGAGTGTACTATAAGTCAAAGAGGATGCAAAAGAAATTATTTAAATAATAAAGTTAATGGAGATCTTATTAATTATGGAAAGTGGTTAAGTTATGTGGACAAGTGGTTATAAGTGGGTTAACCCTAAAATAAGGAAAGTGGATTAATATGGTTAGAAGGTAACCCCTTGAGGAAGCTACATAAAAGTATAAATAAGAGGCAAATGTCTCTCCTTCAAATCATACTTGAATATCATTGAATATTTATTTTTGTGAAAGGTTATTTGGGTAGGTATTATTGATAGAGAAAAGTGCGGCAAAAAAAGTGTGGCAAGGAAAGTGCGGAAGAAAAATTGCAGTAGAAAAAGTGTGGTGGAAAAAGTGCGGTAGGAAAACTGTGGCAGAAAAAGTACGACAAAAAAATTGCAGTAGAAAAAGTGTGGAAGGAAAACTGCAGAAGGAAAAGTGCGGCAGAAAAAGTGCGGTAGGAAAACTGCGGAAGAAAAAATGCGACAAAAAAATTGCAGAAGAAAAAGTGCGGCAAGAAAAGTGCGGAAGAAAAAGTGCAGCAGGAAACGTGCGGTAGAAAAATCGCAGCAAAAAAAGTGCGGCAGGAAAAGTGCGGCAGAAAAACCACAGCAGAAAAATCGTTGCAACAGAACGCTACAAGAAGGAAAAAAGGGTCTTTTGGTTGAGGTATGTTGTTGAAATTATTAGTATAGATAGAGGTTGTATAACAGTGAGGTTCTAGCACATGGTTTGAGGTATAGACTTGTGGTATAGTGTTTGAGGTATATGTGATCAGATCAAATTCGGATGATGAAATTGATGAGGGATTTTGGTTGAGGTACATGTTGGGTACATAGTTGAGATAAGTAGTTGATGAGTTGGCACATACATGAGGTGTATAGTTGATGATGTTGGTACATCTTGATGAGTCATATTTTATGTGTATTTGATGCATGATTGGTACATATTTGGTGCATGGTTGATTCACTCATTGATGGTACAGGTTTGGTGCATGGTTGATGCATTTGTTTATGGTACAGGTTGAGGTACGTGTTGATGTATGGTACATGTTGGCATAGGTTATTGGTACAGGTTGTTATAGGTTGATTAGTATAGGTTTACAACAATATATCTCACATTGATAGTGTGACAGTGGTTCCATCATTCTACTTCTACCTCAGGACAGTTGGATGGGGCAAGGATGGGTGGTTGTAGCCACCTTTCAGTTGTAGTAGGAGAACATAGGGGGTTGTAGCCTCCTTCTAGTTGTAGCTAGAGAATTGGGGAGTTGGATCTTCCCTCAGGTTGCAGCCTGAGAAACTAGGGGATTGGAGCCTCCTTCCAATTGCAGCTGGAAAACAAAGGAAGTTGGTGTTTCCAATGAATGTAATTATTAAAGACATATAAGAAAAAACATTCTATGGTTTTCTCCTGCTTTGGGTTTCCACGTAAAACACTGGTGTACTATGTATGTGTGTGATTGCTCATTTGTTCATTGTTTATTTACTCTTGAACTATTGGATGATAATGCTACATTGCTATAACACTTGCATTTTGTGGTGAAAAATGATTGAATTGCTCTATTACTGATTCATCCCCCCTCTCAATAATCCAATAGTTGCATATCCTCCCTCTTTAAAAATTGTATGTTGTCGAAGTTGAATTATCTTCAAATAGGTAAGGACAAATTCCTCTCATTTTTAACTCAAGTTTCCATGTATCATATTGAATTGAGAAATGTTACCAACAAATATTTGACCTAGTCAATAAATCTACTATGGAGACACTTCTTTTTAGTACATATGGTCGCTAGGGGTTTGGTATGGAAGTACCGGGTGTCCTTCATCTGTATAACATCAAAATACAGAACATGGTTTAGATTAGGACCACATTTTTTAAGTACATATATGGGAGATACATTATGAATAGTCATGTGTTGTGGTAAGGATAATTTATAAGAAATGACACTAATCTACATGAAAATATTGAAAAGTTCAGATTATTTAGGTGCTAATTTCCTACATTTACGCAAATGTAAGGAACTCCTTTTTGTTAATTCTAAGAAATACTTTGTCTCCAAATTTGCAGTTTCAATATGATCTATTTTTATTGACATAAATTTTCTATTTATCCTATGTAGTCTTTATACTTTGCTACACATGCTCCACTATACTTCAATTTATTCTAAGGTGGAACTTCCTGGAGTCAATCATGCTTCCAAGCTATCCCAACTATTTCATTACCATCCATATAGAGCCTCTAATTAACTCTTTTTAAGAGAGTGGTGGTAACCATTGTTACAGGAAACTTTCAGTAGTTCAAGATAATCTTCCCAATACTTGGGTTATTTTCTACATACATTTGAAGTATATCTTCCAATCTTTGATTAATCCTTCTTGTTTAGCAATCATATTCTTGATCGTAAGATGTACTAAGACTTAAATTTGTGTGCAATTCAATTTTTTTTTTTTTTGAGAATTTAGAAGTGAAATTGAAATCTCAATATAACACAATAACCTTTGGTACACCATGTAATCTTACTACTTCTTCAATAAATATGTAATCTAGCTCACATGCCCAATGAGATATCTTAATTGAAATCAAATGTGCTATCTTTGTTAAAGTGTCAACTACTACTAGGATAAAATCATTGGTCTTGAATTCTTAGAGAATCCAAAATTAAAATCCATCATGGTTTCTTCCCACTTCGAAACAAGTATACTTAAGGGATTCAACTTACCTACTGAATGTTGATGTTCTACTTTTGTAAACTTACATTCAAGACACTTAGTCACATATGCCACAATATTTTCTTTTAACCCTCGCTAGTAATATACGTGTTTCATACAATAATATGTATTTTTGTATCCTAATTGTCCTAAATATGGGGCATAATGAGCTTAGTTAAATACTAATATTCTTGAGTCAATTAGATCTATTATATATATTAATTTTTTCCAGAATATTATTCCATATTTAGCTAGATAATAGTCTTCATATTTATTAAATCTCTTTTCACTCCAATCTTCTCTTCTTACTAAGTATTGACACACATCTTGATACAACTTATCATAGATGGATATCTTTGTAGTCATTATCGTGAAACTAGGCTAAGTAATGGAAATTATTCATATATGTCTTATTTGACTTAAGGTATTTTCCACATTTTCCACTCAATTTTACTTTCCTTCGATGTGTATTAATTCATAGTCATATCCACTCAAAAGCACTACCGAGTGCTATTGTTTAGCATTCAATTGAGGTTACGTTTGTAAATATCCTAATATTTCATGGTATGATCTTAATTCAAACTTCCTCTCGATCGGATAATGTCAACATGCCTTTAAGGCATGCATTATTTCTAAGATTTATAGCTCATTAGCTAGATGGTTCTTATTGTGAACCTCTAAGGTGTTTTTAGTAATAAATTTTCTCTAGACTTCAATTCTATTTTGTAATTTAGTTCTCAATTTAGTGATAAACTTCATATTTCTTCAAGGAAATACATCCATGAAATATTTTACCACTATTATCTTGTCTTCTTCCACACTTGACTCCTTTATGATTTCATTGAAGGCTAACTCATGAAAACATATGGTTTTCATCCATCCATTATACATCAATCAATTTATTGATGATCAATTGCTTGAGTGATCCATTTCTTGATATCATTTTCTATTTTCACCTACCATGGATATATAATTTTTTTTACATTAAGATTACAATCAAACACCACCTCAAGGGATATTTGTTATGGGTGCTTTAGGTGTCAATAAAAAAAGTACAATTTTATGCAGAGATATTACCTCAACCGTATATCAATGTGGCTTGATATTCTACTTGATGATCATCCATGGTTGTATAAACTTTACCTTTAACTACATCCTCCAAAGTGTCCTCACGATCCAAGTGACCTATTGTTCCCCTTGTCCTTTTCTTTATTTATAAATGGGTATCATTTATGTCCTAAATCTCCACATCCATAGAATTTTAATTATGGGATTGGTAAACCCCACATTTTCCTTTGGCTTTTCTCTATTTTGAATTTGGGTTGTGGTGTTGGGTTAAATTTTTTTTGGTTAATTTTGATGGTTGATCGACTAATTAATTTATTTTTTTTTGTCTAAATTCATTTCTCCATTTTTATTTGGATTCACACATCCAGATTATTAATATGATTTCTAATAACGGGGTGAATCCATGAATATGCGTCCCATTTTTTAATGAAATGTGGTAATGAAAAAATTTATATTTTACATATTTTTAAAATAGAGCCCTCCAAAATCATATACATATTATTAATTTTCATGTGTGGTAAAAAAACAATTCGTACAATTTTTTTTCCTTCATGATGGTATTTATTTTTTCAAAAAATATTAATGGCATTGAATGTGTTAATAAACAACTTTTGCTCTCAACACCTAACTCAATGTTCAATGTATAATTTTCAAAAATAAATTAAAAGAAAACGATCAACATAAAATGTAGTAGTGTGCATGCTTATTTTTTTAAATTCATTTTCAAAAGTTTATAATTTTTATTTTATTTTTTGAAGTGGACAAATTAATAGTTTAATCACATTTTATACACCTTTATGTTCAAAACAATTTTTTTCACCTATTTACATAAAATGAAAAACTAAAAATACCCATTTGAAGAGAAAACATCCATGAAGTGGACATATAATTTTAATATTTTTTTTGTTGTGTACTTTTTAAGATACATATTTCTCTTTGGGGCCTTGACTAATCAAGAGAAACATGTTTGCACATGTTTTATATATAAAAAAAAAAATATTGTATGAAATAAAAAATGAGAAAATTGTATGTCATCTGATAAATAATTCATTAAAAAATACACATACACCAAGTTTGTAACACCCCTATTTCCCCCAGCTTGTAATTAGTCATAATTAGTGATTTCCATGCAATGACATGTAAATATTGTAAAGGCATTACTGTTTAATTGAAAATGCCAACAAATGATTGTGGGGTGGAGCTTTGAATGTATGAGCCATGATACAACTAGAGGAATGAGGGAGGCATTTATTAGGCTAAAGGATCAAGCCACTTTGTTGATGTGTTATTTAAAAAATATTTAGAATTTTCCCTCAACCCTGATATTAAGGAAAATCAATTAATGAGGGAGGATTGGTGGTTGAGCAACAAACCACCCTCAATGAATGCAGGTATGGGAAATCTAGTTAGGACAATAGAGGCTTCCAGCCAAGGGTACAAATGAGTACCAAGTCTATTGCAAGATTGACCCATGGGTTCCTTCTAATAGAATAAAAGAAAGGATAGGTTGAGAAACTTCCCAAGGGGATTATGTGAAGGGGACACATGAGGAAGAAGAGGGAGAAGACTTGGAAAGGAAACGAGGGAAGAGGTTCTGAACAAAGAGAAATCGGGAAAGAAGTTCCAAACACAGAGAACTCATGGAAGAAGTTCTAAAAAGAGAGAAATTGAGGAAGAATTTATGAATAGAGAAAGGACAACAAAAAGTGCAAGAAAGGCCCCAGCTTGGGCAGAGAGATGTGAGTCTCAAATAAAATTTGGTTACAAGGCTAGTTGGAAAGCCTAGATCCCAACCTGAGCTAAAAAGGGCCGTGAGCTTGATTATAGAGAGCATCTGATAAACCTCTTAAAATCCTGGGCTAGGTGGATATGAGAAAATATCTACCAAGAGTTTTCTAAGGGAGAGTGCCCTTAATAAATTGTTGATAAACCATAGAGAGAAGGGTTCCCCGGTGGTATCTGTTGGATTACTGAGAGGGGGGGGGGTGAATCAGTAATAGAGAAATTATAATCCTTTTTAACCAAATAATCCAAGTGTTATATCAATTTAGAATTATCATCCAATAATGAGCAATGAACAAATGAAAAATCATACACATACATAGTACACCAGTGTTTAACGTGGAAACCCAAAGTGGGAGAAAAACCATAGAATGTTTTTTCTTATATGTCTTGAAGAATTACATTCATTGGAAGCACCAACTTCCTTTGTTATTCAACTGCAACTAGAAGGAGACTCCAACCCCCTAGTTTCTCAGGCTACAATTTGAGGGAAGCTCCAACACTCCAATTCTCTGGCTACAACCAGAAGGAGGCTACAACTCCCTATGTTCTCCGGCTACAAACGAAAGGTGGTTACAACCACCTGTCCTTGCCCCGTCCAACCGCCCTGAAGTAGAAGTAGAATGATGGAACGACTGTCACACTATCACTGTGAGATATACCGCTGTAAACATGTACCAATAAACCTAAACCATGCATCAACCATGCATCAACCTATACCTCAACCTGTAATCAACATGTACCATAAACAAGTGCATCAACCATGCACCAACCTATACCAAACAACCTGTAATCAACCTGTACCATAAACAAGTGCATCCAACCATGTACCAAGTATCTACCAATCATGTTCCAACAACTCATCAACTATGACTCGTCAATATGTACCAACATCATCAACTATACACCTCATTTATGTGCCAACTCATCAACTACTTGTCTCAACCATGTACCCAACATGTACCTTAACGAAAAGCTCTCATCAATTTCATAATAAAAATATGATTTGTAACTTTGTACTAGACCTGATGTATATGATCACATACCTATAAACCTTCCTTAACTTTAACAACAAGAGACTAGAATTTTTATCAAACTTTTCTTTAGTCTCACATGACTATTTTTGGATTAGTCAAAAACCCTAACTTGAAATAATCATAACTTTGTACCTATAATGAATAAAGATCTGAAGCTTATGAAAAATATTCTTCAGTGTGTTTTATGCAATTCCTCCAGGTGTCACTACTTGGAATCTTTCAGAAAAGGAGTTATAGAAAAAATGGTATAGCTTATTGAATTTTGGCTTATTCTAGAGAGCGACCTTATAGAGCATTCCCCACATGGAATATTTGTTGAATCGATATGAAAATGTTAAAAACCCTTCTATAGACTGTAATATAACCAACTCATTTTTCCTTACTGAATTTGGATCTGTTATGAAGAATTTATGACGTTTTTACCCGAAGCACCTGTTTTAGATTGGTTTCAGGACTAGCCACAAACCCTATTTTCCACGAAGTGTAACTCCAAAAATACAACGACCCAGAAACTGAATTTTTTTACCACATATACTTGGATATGTTTCCTCAATGGTATAACAATTTCATGGTCTGAATCATTCTATAAAACAAGTTATTGCGAAAATGGTGAGATGAACTATAAATAACATACCTTAGAAAGCATTATCAAAATAATTTATCCTTCCTTGAATTTTGGCCTTCTTTTCTTTACCTTCCCTCAGAAATTCGGCTTAGATATCCTTTGGTTACCTTAGACACCTATAGATATTCAATATTCTCAAGTGTGATGTAAAATGAGAGAGCCTTGCCTCTTATTTATACTCTCCAAGTAGCTTCCTTAAAAACATCTTCTAGGTCACTTTGCCTACTTTCCTTATTTTAGGGTTAACCCACTTCTAATTTCTCCATTAAATTTATTATTTAAATAATTTATTTTGTATTCACTTTGAATTATAGTACACTCATAACTTCTCTTTATTATTTACCTTCTAAAATCTCTTAAACCACTTTGACTACTTTGACCTTTTGGGGCTTCTAGATGGCATATGAGGGTCCTCCAACTTCGTAAGGCCATAACTCTCAAACCGTGAGGATTTATGTGACGTTCCACGTACCACCATAAATGGAATGACATGTAATATCCATGTAGAATACTATTACCTTAAAATATATCAAAACTCATACCGTTATCCATCAAACAAACTTGGGTCCATTACCCAAACATGGGTTCTCCAACTTCTCATGGCCATAACTCTCTAACCGTGAGGAGTTATGTGACGTTCCACATACCAACAAAAATGGAAGGACAAGAAATATCCATATAGAATATTTTCACTAACAAATTCACAGACCTTCATCTCATTATTACTAAAATAATCATGGATTCTCTAACCATAATTATAGGATAACTCAATTTGCAAAGCATCTTCCCATGAGGGATTTCACCATAAGGGCACCACTTTGGAGTTCATCCATTTATACTTACTATCAACCATGATAAGACAATAATGAGTCATATTTACTTTAAATAAACTTGGGTCCATTACCCAAACCTTTGTGCCACTGGGCTTTCTTCAAGGGTTGACATCAATGACAACCAACCCTAATCAACAATCTCCCCCTTTGGCATTAATGGAAACACTCTTATGCAATACTGAAATCATTTCATGCAATACTGAAGTCATATTATTCATGATCCCCCTGGAACCATGCCTCTTTCCTCTGCATCTCTCTGACCATTTCTCCCCCTGGAATCATGCCTCTGTCCTCTGCATCTGATAAATATCTCCCCCTTTTTCATCAATGGCAAAGGTATCTTTCCATCGGGAGCTACTCCCCCTAGATGAACCGTCCTCTTTATGCTGCTTCCTTGTGTACATCTAAGACATATAAGACAAGCATTCAAAAGTATTCATTTTGGAGTATAAATAACTCTGAGTCTCTGATGAAGATACTCAAAGGGTTCCCGTGGAAGTGGTTTTGTAAACATGTCTGCCACTTGTTCTTTTGTGCCCAAATACTCAACTTTGATGTTCTTTTCTGCAACCTGTTCCCATAGAAAGTGATACTTGATTGGAATGTGCTTCATCTTGGAGTGCATCATCGGGTTCTTTGAGATATTGATGGCACTTGTATTATCACAATAGATTATAATGGGCTCATCATACTCAAACTGTATATCTGACAGATTTTGTTTCATCCAAAGAACCTGTGTACAACATGTTGCTACTGCAATATACTTTGCCTCGGCTATAGATAGAGATATTGATGATTGTTTCTTTCTTATCCATGATACTAAAAACTCACCCAAGTAGAACGCTGGTCCACTGGTACTTCATCGGTCATCAATACAACCTACTCAATATGCATTTGTGTAGGGAATAAGTGATAGATACTTTCCTTTTGGATACCATAATCCAAACTCTTATGTTCCTTTGAGATATATGAAATTCCTCTTCACTGATAATACATGTGATTCCTTTGGTGTTGCTTAAAATCCTGCCACCTGTCCAACTGCCTTCATTACATCTGGTCTGGATGTTGTCACATATAGTAGGTCATTAAATATTGACCTATATTTCCTCTGATCTGTAGACTTTGAATCATCATCTTTGCTCAACTTGCAACTAGTTTGCATGGGAGTGATAACTGGTTTGCAATATTCCATTCCAAGCCTCTTTAACATTTCTCTGATATACTTGGTTTGAGAAATAAAAATTCCTTGGTTTCTTTGACGTATCTGAAGTCACAGAAAGAAGGATAGTTCTCCAAGTAATGACATTTCAAATTCATTCTGCATATCCTTTGCAAATTTCTGGCTTAACCTGTCATCATCA
>ML808037.1:88617-99689 GCA_009831015.1 Picea engelmannii
CCTTCTTCTCTTGTCCATTCAATACTTTAGAACTAGGGAAAGAGTAGTATTCTGTCTCAGTTTGTTCCAGATCCAGGTGGATCTGTGGAGATTGGTCTGTGTCCGCACTCACGAATTTATCCTAGAACACAAGGAGGTATCGGATTAGGGGTGCTCACAGGCTTCCTTTTCTTCTTTTCTAATTGTGAAATGGTGACAGGGGATTGTGCCATAGACTGTTTAATTTTAGTTTCTGAGCTATGCTTCCCTTTCTTCATCATTTTTGTCAGATGGCCCTCTTTCTCAACTGCCACCGTTGAAGTGTCCTCTACTAATTTGTTTCTACCTTTTGATTCAAATATTTTAAAAGTTTTATTGACTATGGAAGAGGACCCTTCTTTTTCATGTTGGCTCACTACCCTAGATGATGGTGGAGTAGTCTTATCCTTCTTGCCCTTTTTCTTTTGAGGTTCCTTAGTTTTCTTTGGAGCATGCTTGGTTTCCTCCACAGGTCTGTTTTCTGTAGGAAGGTGTTGACTGATAAGGGTTTTCCAACTAATCCTTTGTTTCCTAAGTTAATGTAAAACTAGCATTTTAATGAGACCTTGATGGTAAATGCTAGTCTTATCTGTTTTGGAGATGGATTTAACACCTCTTACCATTTTGTTCAAACTCATCCATAGAAAATATGGGAAATCAATTTCAGGGCCTCCTTCAAAATGTAATAGAAGCCTAAGATGATATATGAAGGTCACAACATACCTGCCCTCACAAGTGACAAATCGTTGAAGACTAGTAATCATTGGATGATACTCTTCCTTGATGTAGTTCCTAGGGATCCCCTTTTTCCAGTTAGGATGCTGATGATCTTCTTTCAAGAATCGTTGGCACATTTCTTTGTTGATTCCTACACCTTAGAAGTATTTGGCTCCTCTGTTAGGTAGTCCCGTGACCTCCCTTAATGTTGCTTCATTGATTGTCAGTTGTAGATTTCCTATATTTGCAATCTCTCCATTGTGACTCTGAATAAATTCGTGAGATATCTTCTCGTGCCAGCCTGTGAATTTTTCCAGAAATGGCATCCATCTCGATCTAACATATTTTTCTTGACATAATTGGAACTCCTCGATTTCCCTATAAATTTGGAAGACCGGTTCGTGTCTACTAACGACCATCATTATAAGTTGTGAGAAAAGGATCGGGCTGTAGCACAAGGGTTTGGTCAATTGATGAGGGTAAGGGTTTGGTCAATTGATGAGGAGTAGGCTCGGGACTGGAGAAAGCTCATGACAAGGGGGAATATGGTGATGGTTTTGATAATGCGAATGGTAAGTTTAAGTAAGGATGCCATAAGGATAATTATGACCATATGAGGCTTATCTGGATGGCTTCACCACCAGATAAGCCATTTCATTTCTACCCATTATTGTAATGATGAGGACAAGACGTTGGGTGTTCAAGGCATCATTTTGGGATAGGTGATTGGACTTTCGGGTGGTGAATTTGATGTTGGGTCATGGTTCATGACATAAGATAGGTTCGTGAATTGCTTAAGGATGAAATATATTCGTGGCTTATCATTGCTATACATGCTTCATATTTTGATATTATTTTTCCCTTAACCATGTTCAAGAGCTATGAGAGGATTGATTTAGTTTAGGGATATGGGTATGAGGGATAGGCACATGGTTTTAATACTAAGGTCATAAGATCTAGTATATATTTTCATACTTATTGTAGTTTTATGAGCATAGGAAAATAAATACCATGTTACCTTTTCTTTTACCTTTGTATGATTAATACCCATAGCATGTGCGACTGCTTGTAAATTGTTAGAATTCATCCCTTTAGACTGAAGTTTCTTGAAAACTTGGTACGAGAATATCCTGTACTTATTTTATTCTGTGCTTATCTTCTTTTGTATTTGGTTCTGCAAGGTGATCATGTGAGTCTGAAAAAGAGTTCTGAAGGGGCTCTTTGACCTTCCCCCATGTCGAAGATGTTGTATATCTGTATGCAAGAAGATTCAACATTTTATATCATAATGGAGAAAAGATGATAAGAGCAAAAGAAACCAATCAAATTCCAGAAGTACATTTATCACCTAGCATATGATCTAATACCTAAAAAGTGAATTTGCCTTTATTTTGATGGAACAAAGGTAGCATTCAATAGTGAAATAGGGAATATTTATATGTTTTCCAGAAGAACAGATCCCACCTAACTTGCTTAAGAGATTTACTATCATTGAATGTTTATAGATAAATTTCACAGTATAAGTAGATTAGACTCCCTAGTTAGGGCTCCACTCTTAAGAAGTTTCCTTCTTAGGTAATGTAGGCTTTAGATGTCAGACCAGTAAGTTGACTTAGGGTGATTCTCAAATGGACATTTTCTTGAAGTAATTATGTTGCTGATTAATCTAGAGTTTGTATCTCATGAAAGCCAATAGTGACCTTTGCTCTTTTTGTTTTGGATGACAAAAGTGAATTTTTCAATCAAAAAAGTATAAATGAGACATTTCTCAACCAGAACCCACTGCCAGCAAGCCTGTTCAGTACTCTGGTGGGGTAGTTGTGATAATTAGTGAGAGGTTCCTTCCCCAGGAAGAATTCCCCATTGCCAACAGGCATATTCAGTGCCCTAATGGGTTTTCCTAGTCATACCACAGACCGATACCCGCTGCCAGCAGACCTGTTCAGTATCCCACGGGTTAGTCTCTTAAACTCTTTTTCCATTAGAGGCTTCTTGTCCATAGTCACCTATTTTGATTTTTATTAAAGAGTGCTTTGCATGGTGATAGGGGAGGCTCGTCTGAAAACCTTTTTACAGGCTGGGATGGTATTGGGTTGGAAGGGATATACTCTTCTTTTGGATGTATTTTAAATATTTGTCTGAAGGAAAAAAATAAACTTTTATGCACATTATTTCTTTAGAGTGATCCAGATGTATAATTTTGTCTGAAGTTGTCCATAAGAGAATGACCTAAAGTTTCCTTAGGGTACTGGTACATCCTCTTCCATAAATTTTTTGGTAGTGCACCCATGGTAGAGAGTGTTCATATACTCATATGTTACTCTTTAATAAGATAATCCAATGAATACTTTTGAAGTCTGGTTAGGGTGAGATAGTTACTTATAGGCTAATATATTGTTTTCCTTTAAATCATGCTGAAATACTGGGTAAAGGAAACTTCTAGTCTTTGAAGTGGATTATGGTTCTTTGAGCAATCACAGGTAATGATTGTGTCCCTCTTTTATTTTGTTTTTAAGCAACAAAACCAAAATAAATTAAAATTCTTCTTAGAAACATAACCAAAAGAAATTAAAATACTTCTTAGCAACAGAACCAAAAGAAATTAAAATACTTCCCTTTAGTTGTCAACATAATCAAAAGAAATTATTGCTTTACAAGGGTTGTCATTTGATACTTCATTCAGCTTCTTAGTTCCAGCTTAAGTGGTCGTGTGCATGGCTTCATACTTCAGATTAATTGACATAAGATTTTGAAGTATGCGTAGTATGCTTTGTCAATTAGGTAATATGTCTTGATAGTACTGTAGAAGGACATACTTCTCGTATCGGAATGGTACCGAACTGCTGGTACTGGACTGTTGGTACCAGACTAGAACAAGATTTCTGGTACCGAAGCAGAACATAATATTGTTGATGCCTACAAACTGATGTTTAGCAAGTCTGTGAAGGATCAAATAAATTATAGAAATTTACTTACAAAACAAAAAAAAAGAAAAGAAATTGCGAAAGTAAAACAAAAGGGGGTAAGAATCTCTTATTACCTTCATCTTATTAACAAAATTTGATCCACACCTATGTACAAAAATTTCAAATAAACCAATCAATCAACGTGGATCAGTAGGAGGGTCTCCTTCCTTACTGATCATCTACATATCTGAATTCTGTAGTATACAAGTCAAGAATTCTTCTTTTGACAGAGCATTGTTGTAAACTCGCAACCGGTGACCATTCACAAGTAGTGGTGTTTGTTGTTCATCAATTGTCTTTATCCTGATTGAACCATTATCGTAGACAATGTCAATTTCGTAAGGTCCCATCAAATGGGTGGTTAACTTACCTTTTAAGTTCTTGAATCTACTGTCATACAATAGGGCCCAATCTCCTTGTTGAAAATTTTTCTTTTTGAGATACTTGTCATGCCATTTTGTTCTTTGTTCTTGAATGAGGGTAGTTCTTTGAAGTGATTCCTACTTGGTTTCATCCAATTCATTAAGTTGCAAGAGTCTTTGTTGTTGGGCTTCATCCAAGTTCATGCCAACTTGTATTGCAGTCCTGAAGGTTTTGATCTGGAATTCTATGGGAAGAAGCACATGCTTCCCATACACCAACTCATAGGGTGTATGTCCCGTTGTATTCCTCCAGGTGATTCTATAATCCCACAAGGCTTCTAATAATCTTTCAGCCCAATCCTTATGGTGCAATTGTACTATTTTGGTAAGAATGGACTCAATACCTTTGTTGGTAGATTCTACTTGTCCATTTTCCCGTGGATGGTAGGGTGTAGATTTCCTGTGTTTGATTTGGTATTGTTCTGTAACAGCTTTGACTAGATGAGAGGTAAATTGAGTTCCCTGATCAGTGACAATTTCTCACAGTACACCAAATCTAGTAAAGATATCATTAAAAATGAAATCTACCACTGATTGTTCACTTGCAACTGGTAAAGCTTTTTCTTCAACCCATTTAGTCACGTAGTCACTGCATACAAGTATATACTTTTTCTTTTTAGATGCAGGGTTAATGGGCCCTACAAAATCTAATGCCCATTTCTCGAATGGTTCAATGACTACTTGGGCTTGAAGTGGCATTTGGTCTCATGCAGTAGGCTTACTCATTCGTTGGCATTCATCAAAATTGGATACATAGGTTTTAGCATCTCTGAAAATATGGGGCCAGTAGTAACCGGATTGCAGAACTTTGTAAGCGGTCATCTTGTCTGTGAAGTGTCCTCCACAAGGACCATCATGGAAGGCTTGCAAAATATCATGAATTTCATCTTCCCTTACACATCTCCTGATCACCAAATCTGGTCCTGTTTTGTAGAGGCAATCATCGTGCCACATGTAATTTTCACTTAATTGAATTACTTTCTGTTTTTCTCTAGGAGACAATTTCTGAGGCATCTTCCCTGTCACAAGAAAATTAGCGACATCTGCATACCACAAAGTGAATGTAGAAATAGCAAATAAATTTTCATCAGGAAAGTTATCTTTTACTGGTGGATTATCTCCTAGATGAATCATTCTAGATAAGAAATGATCCACAAGATTATCTTTACCAGGTCTATCAATAATGTTGATATTAAACTCTTGTAATAATAAGAGCCATCGTGTAACTCTAGGATTTGTTACAGGTTTGTTCATTAAAAATTTGATGGCTGAATGATCACTGTGTACAAAATATTGATAACCTGTAATATAGTGTCTAAATTTATTGATAGCATGGACTATAGCTAGCAATTCGTTTTCTGTGACCGTATAATTAACTTCAGATGGAGATAGATTCTTACTGACAAAGTAAATATCATAGGGCATTTGATTTTCTCTTTGTCCAAGGACTGCCCCAAGGGCTGTGTTTGAGACATCGGTATAGATATGAAAAGGAAGGGACCAATTTGGTCCTCTTAATACAGGGGTAGTTGACAATTTCTGTTTTAGAATTTTGAAAGATATTTGGCATTCATCATCCCACTTAAATTCGGTTTCTTTAGATAATAATTTGAATAAAGGGGTAGCTAGGCTTGTAAAATTTGGAATGAATCTTCTATAGTAGCCAGCATGTCCTAAAAATCTATGGACTTCCTTTTGTGAGGAAGGTATTCAAATTTGTGTGATGATATAAATCTTTTCCGGATCAACTCTCATTCTAGAACCAGAAATGTGATGTCCCAAAACAATACCTTCAGTGAGCATCATTTTTTATTTTTCATTACTTAAGGAAATGTTTTTTTCCTTACACCTAATCAATACTTTTTCTAGACTAGTCAATGCTTGCTGGAAGTCTTGTCCATGGACTGTAAAGTCATCCATGTAGAGTTCCACAAAATCATTGGTCAAGTCAGAGAAAATGGCTACGACAACTCTTTGAAAAGTGGTTGGGGCATTGCAAAGTCTGAAAGGGAGCACCCTATAATAATATGTGCCCCAAGGGCAGGTTAAAATGGTATTCTCCTGGTCTTCGGGTGCTATTTGTATGTGGTTGTAACCACTAAACCCATCCAAGAACGAAAAATACTTCTTTCCGATCAGGGTATCCAACACCTAATCAATAAATGGTAAGGGAAAATAATCTCTATGGGTGGATTTGTTTAACTCCCAGAAGTCTACACATATCCTCCACTTACCATTTTTCTTGGGAACTATGACAAGTGGAGATACCCATTGACTATCTAAAATGGGGTATATGAGATTGGCTCGAAGGAGTTTTTGCAATTCCTCTTTTACAATATCTTTAAGGGATGGATTCATCCTTCGCTGAGGCTGTCTAATTGGTATGATTTGTTCATTAGTGTAGATATGATGTGTGCATGTATCAGGGTGAATGTCTTTCATGTCTGCATAATCCCATGCAAAGGCATCAAATTGTCTTTGGAGCATTTCAATCACTTGTGTCTTTTGTTCTGGTTCCAAACTAGAGTTGATGTACAACAGTTTTCCCAGGCTAATCTCAACAAGTTCAGTAGTTTCTTCCTTATTTGAGGAGGATGGCGATAAAGTATATAATTGAGTGATATCAGGGTGCCAAGTTTGTTGAAATTCAGAACTAAAAATATGTGACAATTCTGCAAAAGACCTTGGGTATTCAATGCAATTTGTGTCAGCCAAAAATAAGCTTAAGACTTGTTCATCTGATTGTTCTTGTATTCCTCTTACTTGTTCAAGTGTTAACAGAGGTCTAATGCAATCTTCCTCTCCATAAGGGGTTTCTAACTAAATAGGTATTTCTTGTGCCAGTTGGGCAGGAGGGAAGAGGACAAGTTTTTGGCTATGTGTGCCATTGGATATAGTCATCTCACCAGACCGACAGTTGATAAAGGCATCTGCTGTGGCCAGCCAAGGGAAACCAAGAACCATAGGGTGTCCTAGTTTGAAGGATGATTTAGAATATATGACTAAAAATTCTACTGGATATTCCCAAGAAGCTAGAGTGACTGTGCCATCATCTAGACTTCCTGCAGGGATAATGAATGACTTATCTGCCAACTCGATCATGGTTTGGGTTGGTCTTAACTGGTTGATTTGGATATTTTGCATAGTGTCAAAAGGAATTACATTAATAGCTGCGCCCAAATCAATGATTGTGTTTCGTAGAGAAATGCCATTAATTTTGACAGTGACTACTGGATTTCCAGGGTCATTATATTTGTATGGAATTTCATAAATAAATTCAGATAAAAATACGAAATGTGACCATAAAAATACCTCTGGAGCCTCGCTGGCTCCCCTTGAATTTTCTGTTGGTGGAATTTTTCCTGCACCAGTGTCAGTTGGATTAGTGGGGGGGGTTGTTTTTTAATCTTTGGAGCTTACAAATCTACCCTTATTATCTCTATATCTATGAATAAAATGGAAATTTGATTCTTTAACTGAATTGAAATCCTAATTCTATCTAGAAGGTAAGAAGGCAACCTGGCTTCAGAGAACCCCACTCTAGTGGCCATGTGGCTCTTCACTCACGTCTTAAATGTTTTATCCTCCTCCCTCAAGCAGCCTTAAATTTTTTTTTTATACAAATAATCTAGGCTAAAAATCACTTCCTACCGTTTGCAACTCCTCGACAATGGCGCCAAAATGTTGTGCTTCTTATATGTTTAGTATAATGCACTCATTAATATCAATCCAAGATTCATAATCAACAGATTTACAAGACACCAATAAGAAAGGTAATTTCTAATGTCACGAGTATAGAATTAAACTAGATTATGCATGCTGGAAACAAATCAAAATAACAAACTGCAATGCACTTTGGTTGTCTTTCACAAAGAGGCTATCCACTCCATTATGGCACATGCAAGTATGTGATGGAGTTGGTTTGATATATCAACTCTTCTATCTAACCCAGAAAACTAACTATGTAATCCACACTTCTGAAAGGGAAATCACACATCAATCGTCAAGACGTAGCATGGGTAGTTCAATAGTCAATATACTGAGTATGCTGTGGTTCACAATGTGTTGTTGCGGACTTCACTAGTTCTCCTTCAAATATGTCGGACCACTACTGCCAACATTCATTTCTTAAAACCAAATTCATAAAAATAGAGCATATGAAAAAACAGAGCAAGTAAAGATCTCTAAACAATTATATAATGGAAATCCTAGTCTAAGTTGTACTTCTATCATCTAACAGAGTTAAAGCTTCAGCCGATTTAATGTTTACACTACTAAAAACAAATGCTAATGCTAATCTATGAAGATGCTGACCTTTGCTGGGCAGTGGGCCCTTGCCGCTTCAACAGGTTAGCTACTGAAGTCTACAGTAAGCTTGTCTTCAACCCACACATTACTCACTCAAATCTCAAAACATAACATCAAACTTTTGTTAACAACTCAACTCATATTCAATCATAGACAATCAAGACATGGAGATAAATGACGTTCTTATATTAGTCTTCACTCAGAATATGTCCTGCAATATTATACGTTCTTTCACATGCTGGTAATATGCTAACTCTCCTACACTTCCACCATCCTTGCCACGACTATTTAATAGTCTTAGTCGTGAAACACAAGGAGTTGAAATGATTTGCAAATCAGTCAAATGTTTAAATTTAATTAATCAGTTACATATTTTAGCTTCATCCTCATGACACGAAGTGCATGAGGATGAGGCAATCAACAAACTACTCTAACATAGCCTTGCTAAAGCAAATAAACATCCACCAATTGTCTTGGGCGATCTGGAGCTAAACTTGGTACATTCGGTTCTCTATATTGGTAGCGGATCATGACAGGTAGATGGTATATAATCACAACAGTGCACAAATGGTGGTACCATATCACGACAGTCCACATCCGTTGGTACTAGATCGCAACAGACAAGATTTTAGTACCGGATGCGTCTAGTACTGGATTTAGACAGTGGAAGTCTTGGTGCACAAGTACCGGATAGCTGAGCTGGTACAAGAAGGCTGGATATCTAGAGGTCAAAGATTATGCATGGTAAATTGAAGCATTAGTACATGAAATATTTAATTTCTTAACTTCAATAAACCACAAAATGCATGAATTAACCATACTTTACCTTATGACCTTATCACTAGCTAATGGTAGCATTCTTGTCATTCACCCAAGCTTTAGGTAGGCCAAAAATGTATAGATGAAGAGTATAATAGGGTAATGGGGATGTCAATTTTGGGTCTCAAAAGATCTTCTGAAAGGAGGTTCTCTTATGAATCCTTCTTCTTCTTGAGGCCTATCTGTCTGTTGTTGATTTTGAAATCTGAATCTGCTCGGTGGAGGAGTGTCTCTGTAATATTCCTTGTATATCTTCTATCCCCTTTGATTATTTCTACATCGCTTTTTGGATATGTTTCATGCCATGTAGTTTTGGTGCTTGATCCATTTTCTGTCTGATTGTATCCAAGTCCAGACTTGTCAAGATGAGATTTTTGACCGCTTATAATGTCATCCAAAACTTTTGAGCTATTCTGCATATTTTTCTTTTGAATATCCTTTCTTAATGTGATAATCTTTGCTTCCAAATTTCCAATGTTCCTGTCCTTTTCTTCTATATGTTCTTTTAGTGCTTCTTCAATTCTTTTATCTTCTTCTATTTGAACCTTCAAATTTGTGATCATTTTTTCTAGTTCTTGAATATCTTCTTTCTTGTCTAGTTTCGCTTGTAGTTTCTTTCTTTTCTTCTTTTCTCTTCCGATAAATTCTATGGCACACATCAATTCTTCTCGGTATTCAACATCTGCCTCTTCAATTTCTTCTTTGAATTCTTCATATTCTTCTTCGGCTTCTACATATTCTTCTTCGGAGTCATCTTTATCATAGTCTTCTACTTCCATGAATAGAAATCTTCCTGTCTCACTGTCAATGAATTCATATTCATCTAATGATGAGATGTCTTCTTTGGTGCATAAGATTTTCTTGAAAACTTTATTTGTAGTTCTTTTGCCTTTATATGTTTGTTTTCCTTTTGAGTAACCTTCATCATTTCTCTTTTTCTTATGAGGACATTTGTTAGCAAAGTGAGCAATACCATCACAATTAAAACAAATTAAAGGAAGACTGCCTCCATACCTATCGTTGGTTCCCTTGTTCAGTCTTTTGACAAAGTTGGCCACTTCTTCATCATCTCCCTAGATGGCACTATTGTTGCTATGTTATTCTTGTTTCTTTTCCTTTTGCTTTAATATTTTGGATGATTTGAAGGATGCTTCTTTTACATCTGGATTTTCTTGTTCAGTTCTCATTTCATATGCTATGAATATTCCATGCAGTTCGTCCATGCTTATTGAGTTTAGATATAATCTTTCTTCTACTGCTAATATCTTAGGGTCAAATCTCATAGGAAGAGATCTCAGTACCTTTTGAACAATTACAGATTCTTCTATTTCTTCTCCCAATCCTATGATTGAATTCACTGTTTCATCGAATTGTAAGAAGTAGGCTGCAATATTCTCATATTCCTTCATATTTAGTTGTTCAAATTGACCTCTGTAAGTTTGAAGCTTTGTTGCTTTGAATTTGGAATCTCCTTCATAAATATTTCAAAGCTTATCTGAAATATCTTTAGTGGATTTACAATGTGCAACTTTGGTGAATACCGTTTCACTGAGACCATTCAAAAGTGCATTTGTGGCTTTGGAATTATTCTGAAGGAGTTTCACTCTTTTTAATTTGTAGGTGGAACTGTTGGTGCTATGTATCCATCTACGATTGATTGGCAAATTTTAAATCCCTGTGCCTGTATATATGTCTTCATCTTTATGCTCCAAAAAAAAAAAAATCATGTCCATCAAATTGTGGTATTCCATTTTTATACCAGTTGTTTCTCTCCATGATCTACCTTTCAATGGTTAAACTGATTTCTGAAGGAACCGACTCT
>ML808037.1:99705-115064 GCA_009831015.1 Picea engelmannii
GAATCAGTAATAGAGAAATTATAATCCTTTTTAACCAAATAATCCAAGTGTTATATCAATGTAGAATTATCATCCAATAATGAGCAATGAACAAATGAACAATCATACACATACATAGTACACCAATGTTTTACGTGGAAACCCAAAGCGGGAGAAAAACCACAGAATGATTTTTCTTATATGTCTTGAATAATTACATTCATTGGAAGCACCAACTTCCTTTATTTTCCAGCAACCATTGGAAGGAGGCTCCAACCCCCTAGTTTCTTAGGCTACAACCTGAGGGAAGCTACAACTCCCCAATTTTATAGCTACAACCAGAAGGAGGATACAACCCCCTATGTTCTCCGGCTACAACCACCTGTCCTTTCCCTATCCAAACACCCTGAAGTAGAAGTAGCATGATGGAACCACTGTCACACTATCACTATGAGATATACCATTGTAAACCTGTACCAATAAAACTGAACCATGCATCAACCATGCATCAACCTGTACCTCAACCTGTAATCAACCTGTACCATAAACAAGTGCATCAACTATGCACCAAACTATACCAAACAACATGTAATCAACCTACACCATAAACAAGTGTGTCCAACCATGTACCAAATATGTACCGATCATGTGTCAACTACTCATCAATATGTACCAACATCATCAACTATACACCTCATGTATGTGCCAACTCATCAACTACTTCTCTCAACCATGTACCCAACATGTAACTTAACCAAATTCCCTCATTAATTTCATAATAAAAATATAATTTTCAACTCTGTAATAGACCTGGTGTATATGATCACATACCTGCAAACCTTCCTTAACTTTAAGAACAAGAGACTAGAATTTTCATCAAAATTTTCTTTAGTCTCACATGACTAGTTTTCGATTAGTCAACAACACTGTAATGAATAAAGATGTAAAACTAATACACAATGTTCTTCATTGTGTTTTATGAAATTCCTCCAGGTGTCACTACTTGGAACCTCTCATAAAAGGAGTTATAGCAAAAATGACATACCTTGTCGAATTATGGCTTATTCTAGAGAGAGACCTTAGAGAGCGTTCACTGCACAGAATATTTATTGAATATATATGAAACTGATAAAAAAAATACTACCGAATGTACTCTAAGAAACACATTTTCTCTTACTAAATTTGGATTTGTTATGAATAATTTATGTCGTTTTTACCCGAAACACTTGTTTTAGACTAGTTTTATGACTAGCCACAAACCCTATTTTCCACAGAGTGTAACTCCAAAAATACAACGACCCACAAGCATAATTTTTTAACACATATACATGGATATGTTTCCTCAATGGAATAGAAATTTACCATTCTGAATCATTCTAGAAGAAAAGGTATTGCGAAAATGGTGAGATGACCTGTAAATAACATACCTTAGAAAGTATCATCAAAATAAGTTATCCTTCCTTGAATTCCAACCTTCTTTTCTTCACCTTCCCTTAGAGATTCAAATTAGATATCCTTTGGTTACCTCAGAGGCCTATAGATATTCAATATTCTCAAGTGTGATGTAAAATGAGAGAGCCTTGCCTCTTATTTATACTCTCCAAGTAGCTTCCATAAAAACATCTTCTAGGTCACTTTGCCCACTTTCCTTATTTTAGGGTTAACCCACTTCTAATTTCTCCATTAAATTTATTATTTAAAAAAATTATTTTATATTCACTTTGAATTATAGTACACTCATCACTTCACTTTATTATTTAACTTCTAAAATCTCTTAAACCACTTTGACTACTTTGACCTTTTGGTGCTTCTAGATGGCATATGAGGGTCCTCCAACTTCGTAAGGCCATAACTCTCAAACCCTGAGGAGTTATGTGATGTTCCACATAACACCATAAATGGAATGACATGTAATATCCATGGAGAATAGTATTACCTTAAAATATATCAAAAATCATACCGTTATCCATGAAACAAACTTGGGTCCATTACCGAAACATGGGTTCTCCAACTTCTCATGGCCATAACTCTCTAACCGTGAGGAGTTATGTGACGTTACACATACCACTGGAAATGGCATGACAAGAACTATCCATATAGGATAGTTTCACTGAAAAATTCACTGACCTTCATCTCATTATTCAACAAATAAGCATGGGTTCTCTAACCATACTTATAGGATAACTCAATCTGCAAAGCGTCTTCCCATGAGGGATTTCATCATAAGGGGACCACTTTGGAGTTCATCCATTTGTACTTATTATAAACCATGAAAAGACAATAATGAGTCATATTTACATAAAAAAAATTGGGTCCATTACGCAAACCTTTTTGCCACTAGGCTTTCTTCAAGGGTTGACATCAATGACAACCAACCTTAATCAACAGTATCATCTCTTGGCACAGGGGTGGACAGAGTGCAGGTTTGAATGAATTTGAGCCTATGTATGGGTGGAGAGGTGTTCTCCAATAATTACGTGGATGCTACATCTTGCAAATAGATAAGTATCCCTACACCCTGTATTCGTGTTCATGGATATGCATGTTTGTTGATGAATAGACTGGATATTACACTCTAAGTCCGTGTGCTTGAGTAAAAATGGACTGAGATAAATGAATTTTCCCTCTCAATGTTTTATTGAATAGATAATTCTAAATGACTGAGATGAGTCCTTGCATCATTTATAAGTCTATATAATATGGAATATGTAATTTTGGAATATTGTTACAATCAATAGAATTGAATCGATTCAAGTAAGAACCTATAATGGATTGATATGAGTGATTGTAATACTCCCCTAAAGGTATGATAACTTATTCTTAATAATGTCACGAGGAAGGTCAGTACATGTCACAGAACCTTGTATTATCCCTCTTCTTGATAGGAATTAGTTTTGGGAGACCCAACACTCATGTGGGTATCAAAAAACAGATTGGTGCTTGTTGGGAACTGCGTTAATAACCGGGGGGAACCTCGAAAAGGGTTAAGTCCTGAATTGCATTGGGAAAAAACATGTTTTGAGTCTAAAAGAATTACAACCATTGGATTATCATTGTGAATGGATCCTAACCCTCCATCAAAGTTGGTTATGGAGCCTATAGTATACACAACATGAATCGACGAGGATCAATGATTAATCAGAGGGAGACTATGGTGGGTTATAGATTGTTATATCCATCATGGTGGATGTGAGTAGAGTCTGAATATGCCTAGGACCCAACATCTTCACATTCATTGGATACGACACAAAAATTTGTTCTTAGTCATAGATCGTGAGGGAAAGTATTATCAGATTCATAGGATGGGATTAGCCCTGAATTACCAAAGTAGAGGCATTCCTAAAGGGGAGGTCTAAGGGGAAATATGGGGAATCCATAGGGGAACAACCCCTGTATAACCTCCATCATATATTTTTGTAGGTCTCATTTAAGTGGGACTAAGAGATGAGATGATGTCAGCATGGCATGTCGTGCTGACAAGGACTGCTATCTTGTTCAAAGGACAACACATGTAAGCCTATGATTGAAGGAAGGAACAAGGGGCAGTCCTCATTGGATCATAACTTCTGAGAGGTGTCATCAAATTCAAACCATCCAATCTGTTAGCACTGAGATTCACCCTCAGACTGCAAGAGGATAAGCCCAGTACCCATCAAAATGTTTGTGGAGGTAGGTTTATGAATGGAGGTCAATTGGAAAAAACTCAGTACAAGAATGTTTTAACACAGAAATTGGACAAGAAATTCATAGGGAAATGAGGTCCTCATTAACTTCAGTCAGTGGTTTAAGGTTAAAGGTGAGCAGAGGGAAGAATTAATGAGAAAGGTGGACATGTCTTCCATGGACATCTGACTTTCAAGCAGCTTGGTGAAGACAAACTCAGGCATAAGAGAACTCTTTAACTTAAGTTTCAGACACTAAAATATATCACAGTTGTATAATAATCAAACCTCCATTACCATGCAACTACAACAACTTGTCTCGATCCTCCATGCATGAGCATTTCAGCATAAAAGGGAAAAAGGAAACAAGGAAATTATTGAAATAGGTCACATCAACATTATAATCAACCCTACGTTACAATACTACTACAACCCTCGTATGGATCCTCCATGCATGAGTGTTTCAACAAATATTTAAACAAGACGATGAAAGAAGTTGGCTTCTATTAATGTGAAAGTCTCATATCTCATACAAAACCATAGAAAAATTATGTTAATCAAAATATTACATAATAGGGAGTTGTGCTCAACCAGTTGACCACCTTAAAAAAATATTGAACTAATCTAATGATACTCAGATCAATCCACAAATGCTAGGAGTGTGATCTGGTCATTCCATTCAAAGATTTATGTCTGTGCAATCTTCTGTCAGACTGTGAATTTATTCTTCTATCAGACGCAAGCTCAGATTAGCATGGGCCTATAGAAAAAACCACCCATCGCAGTACCTTGGGTTGACGCCTTTGTCTCCTTAGCCAAAATTCTATGCTTTCCATTTATGGACTGAGCTGAGGTTTTAGCTACCAGTCCTTACTCATTAACTAAATATTCCTCGGGATTGGAGCATGACAGGACAACTAACGGGTGACCACCAGTTGTTGCCAGATATGATATTATATGCACACGTGATTTTGGGGCCGTGGGAAGCGGTTTAGGCCCACACCACTTTTGGGCTTAAAATGTACCCTCTTTCTCCACGTATCCTCCCTGCAAAACCGTGGTTAGGATTTTCGCTCGCCTTTGGATTTTAACGTCCATGCAGCTTATTGTGTCCAAATGATCGACGATCGTTGATCTGATCACAGCCTGATCTCTGGGCAGTCCTTCTATTTTAGTGCCACCGCTAAATCTTTACCTTCTCTCTAACCTTATAAACTCTTTAATTATGCTTGGGGGAGGCGCCAATTTTGGTTCTAGGGAGATTTGATGCTGAACAAGAATATTTCCCAGAGAACGGATTCCCGAAGCTAACGTGGTGACCTAACATCACTATGTTGATGTGTCGCGGAAAGGAGGGTGACATATGTCACTTGGAAATAAGTGGATTATATGCCCAAAGGTTCTTGGACTGAGTTCCACGAGTCAGTGCCAGATGGACAGGTGGCGAAAGAACTGAAACTACGCAGCAGAAATGCTTCAAGAATTTGCAAACAAGGAGGGAGTGAGAACGCTGAAGCTCTAGAGTCTGAAGAATATCCGAGCCACTGGATCTGGGAGGACACATGAAAGAGATCCATGCATTCTACGAGAATGCGTTCCGAAGGAAACCAAAAAGAGAGGATTTGAAACTCCTGAAACCCGAAATGGCGAAGCAAATCATGACCGTCCGTTGGATATGGACACATGACAGAGATCCATGTACTCGAGAGCGAGGGGATGGAGGATCCATTGACCAAGAGTTTTCCAGAGTGCCAAAGAGATGCGAGGCTAAAACCCTGGTCGTTGATGGCATAGACACCTAACAAAGATCTGTGCATTCCGGGAAAAGCAGTTCGGAGAAAATCGAGAGGAGAAGTGCCAAAACACCAAAAACCCGAAATCTAAAGTAAATCGCACCCGTCTGCTGAATAAGGATGCATGCCACTTGATCTTTAATTCCAGGAGAAAACACTCTGGATGAAATCGGGATTGGAGAAGCTAAAACTCCTGAATCCTGGATTCTCAAAGTAAATCATGATTGTCCGCTGGATGAGGATGTGTGGTGCTTGATCTGCAACTCCGGGGCTTCTTCCTAGCAACTAATCCTCACACAATTTTGACATGATGAATACACACGAGCCGCTAATCGGAACTACACATGGGATCTCCATCGCTGAAAATCGAACCAGTCTACTTGCTTGTGTTTCAAGCCTGAAATGGACTGCTCTGAATGCTATGTTTGGATGCTTCTTATGTAAACAAAGGACTTTGTCGGCCTACTGAGAGCTCAATTTTGATAGCGCCACTTTCTATATCTAGATTTCATAGCACCTTTGAGACACTTTTGTTGCTGCATATGTTTTTGCTAACATCAAGCTCCAACTGGGATGGGAGCCTCCCTGTGAGGCTTCCAAGAACCTTAGCAGTTCCATTCGCCTTATCCATTGGGCTATGGAATCATCTATGTAACCAACCTCGAAACACTGCTAACAATCACCACTTATTTAATAAAACTAAGAGACCCTCTATAAACTAAGGAAAAGAAGGCTTGGGAAGTGAGCTTATTACCTGCTACAAAATTGAAGGAAATAAAATGCTCGATAAGTGAGCTTATTTCCTACACTACTCTACCTCTAACCAAGTATGCAATATGGTCAAGTAAAATAAGATTTCCATAGTATCCATTCAAGTAATTTCAAGAGTGAGATGATCTTGTCTCCATCATTGATCAATAGATAAAACCAATAATATACTAACAATGATAGAGAATCATTCAAAAATCCATACTCACTCGTGAACACTAGTGAAATGAAAACTGAAATTTTCAAAAAATCTGAAAAAATTGACTCCAACAAGGATGAAAATGAATCTTTGAAACAAAGATCATAAACCTGTTGATCTTCAGGAAAAAACTGCTCATCCATGAATGCCTCTTTACTTGATAACTGATAGCCTTCTTTCTCTTTCATAAGAAGATCTTGGTCATCAGGAGAGACAACTTCTTCTTTAAAATAATGATCACGACATAATTGCACAACCGAATTTAAATGATACTGATAATGCTCAACTAGGAACGTATGATTATCTATACAATAATTACCTCATGCTCAAAATATTTCGGAAACTAATCATAAACATGACATGCATCCCTGTCTATAGGAAAATCTGAGCATACTGAAGAATCTGGTTCCAAATGTAAAACATACTTACAACCTTGTTGCTTCTCCAAATCTGATTCATACTCACTGTCTTTTTGTTGTTCACCTAAAATATAGTGACAGTCCTCTTGCTTCTCATCTTGTGCATGTAGATTTTCAAAATATACTCGATCTCGAATCTTATTTCTAGCACAGATGTTCTCCTTGAATTCTTCATCGTCTTCAAATAAGAATTTTGAGGATGAATATTTCCTTCCTCTCAAGAGACGAACAAGCTATGAATGTTGATCCATTACATAGTACACCATGGCAGCAATCCCAGAAGGTTGGATTTCCACTGGCATGATATGATAAACACTATAAAACCTCCTATTGAAGACAACCAAGGATTCCTCTTCACCTCTCCTCATAGAATTAAAATCATCCAAGTACTGATCAAGGGATTTGTTCTCACCCCAACACTTTAAAAAGGAATTGCACAACTCGATCCAAGAACCAATGGAATCAGGTCTCAAACCCTTAAACTACACAACAACATATCTGATCATAATAACATCATCATGTACTATCTCAAACTGATCAATAAATTTCTCAAAGGCCTCCAAATTCCTCTCAGTTGTAACATGATCTTCTCCAGATAACCAAGGAAGATACTGAAGGAAATCAAGAGGATAAGGATGAAGGTGATATGGAATCCTTAAAGGTTTAAATATCTTGTATTTGATTCTAGTTTGAAAACTAGTGGGATGGATATGAGGTTTAAGAAGGTGATGGAAAGTTTCAATAATAACAGTAGGAGGTGATGAGATAAGATAAGGCTTTGAATCAGTTGCAACCTCCTCAAGTTTACAAGGGTGATCAAAATCAAGAGGGATTTCAATGCAAAGCTCATCATTATGAATAGGTTGAGGTGAATATACAAGATCAACATCTACAACACAGGCATAAGGTAGGTCTTATCCTTCCAAGGATGGATATATAAAGGAAGGCTGATGACCATCTGAATAAACAAAGAAGAGGATAATCCTCTTGATATGTAAAGGGAAAGAGAAAAATGAGCTGATAAAAAAAACAAGAGTTCATGGAGAAAGCTCATAAGATGATACCTTGTCATCCCCTTTCATATGGTCATATGTTTTTCAACATGATCCTTCCCACTGGAGTCTATGATTGTGGAGTCACTAGGTAGATGATTACATTCAATTTCTATGTCCCTCTCTTGTCTACCATAAAGAGCTGGTTCTAATCAATGTCATTCTCCTAGGGAATATTTCTTCATTTTCATCCCTGACAACAACACCATGAATGTTAGCACTGAGATTCACCCTCAGAATGTAAGAGGATAAGCCCGGTACCCATCAAAATGTTTTTGGAGGTAGGTTTATGAATGGAGGTCAAATGGACAAAACTCATTACAAGAATGTTTTAACATAGAAACTGGACAAGCAATGCATAGGGAAATTATGTCCTCATCAACTTTAGTCAGTGATTTAAGGTTGAAGGTGAGTAGAGGGAAGACTTAGTGAGAAAGGTGGACAAGTATTCCATGGGCATCTAACTTTCAAGTAGCTTGGTGAAGAAAAACTTAGGCACAAGAGAACTCTTGAACTTAAGTTTCAGACACTGAATATATCACAACTGCATAATAATCAAACCTCCATTACCATGCAACTACAACAACTCGTCTGGATCCTCCATGCACGAGCATTTCAGCATAAGAGGGAAAAAGGCAACAAGGAAATTACTAAAACAGGTCACACCCGCATTATAATCAACCCTACATTACAATACAAATGCAACCCTCGTTTGGATCCTCCATGCACGAGTGTTTCAACGAAGATTTAAACAAGATGATGAAAGAAGTTGAATTGTATTAATTTGAAAGTCTCATATCTCATACAAAACCATAGAACAATTATGTTAATCAAAATATTACAAAATAGGGAGCTCTGCTCAACCAGTTGACCACCTTAACAAAATATTGAACTGATCTACTTATACTCAGACCAGTCCACAACCGCTAGGAGTGTGATCTGGTAATCCCATTCAAATCTTTACATTTGTGCAACCTTCTATCAGACAGTGTGTGTATTCTTCTATCAGACGCAAGCTCAGATCATCATGGGCCTGCAGAAAAAATCGTCCATCGCAGTACCTAGGGCTGACAAATTTGTCTCCTTAGCCATAATTCTATGTTTTCCATTTATGGATTGAATTGAGGTTTGAGCTACCAGTCCCTACTCATTAACTGAATCCTCCTCGAGATTGGATCATGATCGAATGACTAACGGATGACCACCTGTCGTTGTCGGATATGATATTATATGCACACGTGATTTTGGGGCCACGGAAAGTGGTTTAGGCCCACACCACTTTCGATATCGAAATGCACCCTCTTCTGCCACGTAGCCTCCCCACAAAACCGTGGTTAGGATTTCGGCCTGCCTTTGGATTTTAATGTTCATGTATCTTGTGGTGCCAAAATTATCGGTGGTTGTTGATTTGATCGTGATCTGAGATCTGGGAAGCCCTGCTATTTTAGTGCCATCACTAAATATTTACCTACCCTCCACCCTTAGAAACTCTTTAATTATGCTTGGTGGAGGCACCAATTTTGGTGCTAGGGAGATTTGATGTCGAACAAGAATATTTCCCGGAGAACAGCTTCCTGAAGATGATGTGGTGACCTAACGTCATTGTGATAATGTGTCCTGGAAAGGAGGGTGACACGCGTCACTTGGAAACAAGAGGATGATATGCCCAAAGGTTCCTGACCTGAGTGCCATGTGTTAGTGCCAGATGGACAGGTGGCGAAAGAACTAAAACTCTACAGCAAAAACACTTCGGGAATTTGCAAACAAGGAGGGAGCGAGAATTCCAAAGCTACGGAGTTCAGAGCATATCTGAGACATTGGATCTAGGATGAAATGCGATAGAGATCCATGCACTCCATGGGAATTTGTTCTAGAGGAAACCAAAAAGAGAGGATCCAAAACTTCTGAAACACGAAATGGTGAAGAAAATCATGATCGTTCATTGGAGACAGACACGCGACAGAGATCCACATACTCAGGACCTAGGGGATGGAGGATCCATTGACTGAGAGTTGTCCGGAGCGCCCAAGAGATACAAAGTCGAAACCATGGTCGTTGATTGCATAGATGCGTGACCAAGATCTGTGCATTTTGGGAAAATCATTTCGAAGAAAATCGATAGGAGAAGTGCCAAAACACCTGAAATTCGAAGTAAATCACACTTGTCTGCTGGAGAAGGATGCGTGGTGCTTGATATTTAACTTTAGTAGAAAACACTTCGGATGAAATCGGGATTGGAGAAGATAAAAATATTGAAGCTCGGATTCCCAAAGTAAATCGTGACTGTCCGGTAGATGAGCACGCGTGGTGCTTGATCTGCAACGTTGGGGCTTCTTCCTAGCCACTAATCCTTGTGCAATTTTGACATGTCGAATACACACGAGCCACTAATATGAACTATACATGGTATCTCCACCATTGAAAATCGAACCAGTATGCTTGCTTTTGTTCCAAGCCCAAAATGCACTGCTCTGAATGTTGTGTTTGGACGCTTCCTGTGAAAACAAAGGACTTGGCCAGCTTGTTGAGAGATCAATTTCGGTAGCACCACTTTCTAGATATAGAGTTCACAACGCCTTTGAGCCACTTTTTTTCCTGCAGATGTTTGTGCTAACACAATCCACGAGATAGATAAATATCGACCATCCTTCAGAGGAGGTTGTTGAGAGTGATCGCAGATACCAGGAAAGGATTGACTTCGATGGGAGTAATCTAAGGTTAAATATGGTATTTTGATGCTAGGGTGGCCATGAGGAATATTGGTTGTTTATCTGTCGTGAGCCTTACCATTTCCATTGGAAATTTTTAATAAAGGTAAGTGATGTCAAACTGAAAAAGGAGCTAGCCTGGTGGTTAGCATCTCTCGGGTATGACATGTGTCATCACTTGAGCAGTAATCCAAGTATATCCGTGACAACGTGTACACCACGTCAATTACACGTGGATTTACATGTGTTGAGAAGTGGTTATGCCACATGTCGTGGTATTTTGGCATAGCAAGGGGATGGCCATGACACCATGTGAAGTGCCACATGTCTCACTAACATGCCTTAGGGGTGACGTGTGTCACCAGTGGGATGGATGACAAGACATAAGTGGTCATAGAGGGTCTAAAAACCTCTATAGTGTAGGCAATGATCTATATTGTTATATCTGTACATGGACATATCTTAGTCATTCTTCATATTTTGAAAGGTTATCAAGGTCGTGTGTTAGCCTAAAATGTGGACGACAATAAAGGCTTCGATGATACGATGAGAGAAGTTGATCTACCATTAGGAGAGAGTGAAATCCATCATTGATTTCTATGAGACTCATATTAGAGAGGAGAGAGGAGAATGATGTCGTAATGATGTGAGGTTTCTAGCATGGAAGCCAACGTGTCCAAGAAATGACAAGTGTCACTAAGTGATTGTTTGTCATGAAAAAGTGGGCCTTGTCCAACGAAAGTCCCTTAAGACATTTCCTTAGATCCTGGTCATTGGATCATGCTCGACCAAGAATGTCGATGATGAAAAAGCAACCATCGACGACAATAAGATCTCAAAATATAATGACGATCGTTTCTTTGAGTGGAAGTAAATCTCCGTTGTTGATCACCATGACCTTTCTAGGAAGCAGTTGGAGGTGATGGAGAAGAGATCTAGACCATTTATTTATAAATTTCATCATCATCCTTAAGGGTTAGACCTATTAGGCATTGGTTAGGAATTCCAATGATGAAAAAAATGACAAGATAATTTGTATCGTTGTTCATATTAGGGGGGATATTCAATCTCATTCATTGACCTATTGTGGGTCCTTCCCATTTGTTCTAGAAGTGAAAAGAGGGTGAATGGTAACTATCACACAAGTTAGAAACATCGAATCAATTAGGGTTTTTGGATACTCGGCCCGAGGACCGTCAAATCTATGAGGGGTATAATTAATGGATCATTGTCGAAATTTTAGTTGGGGTATTAACAACCATGGGAATAAAACCTTTGACGATGTTGACAAGAGGTTATGTGGGGTTGAAACCATAGTTCTCTTAGCCATAGGGGATGAATCACATCAAAGCCATGATAGTTCCATGCCAGATGCCATGAGGAGTAGGAAACCACATGGATTTCGTGTGGCAGTGAAGTGACACATGGCCAATGAAGGCCAAGAAATTTGGGGAGTCATAACTTTCCATCCAGATCTCAGTCCTGAGAAAAATTACATTCGTTGGGAATATCTTGATGAGAAGAAGATGATGGTGTCATCAGAAATGGACTCTGATATTGTTATAGGAAGATAAATTTTACCACCCCATCCCTTAAGGGTGTACTTAGGGGGTTGGGTGTGTTACAAAGTGGTATTAGAGAAAACAAGAACACTAGGTCTTGATGGGCTAGAAATCTATTCCAGGACTAGTATAACAAGACCAAGAAGAGCCAATAAGAAAGAGTTTCTCTGCGTTGGGAAATGTGTATGTATTATCTTCAAAAATTCCTCAAGGGGAGGGACAACAGATTGAAACTATACCTTGGGAATTATAGCTGAATTTTAGTAGGAGAATTACATTGTTTCTTTGTCAAAATAGTAACTACTCTTACAGAAGTAGGGATGCATTTGGTAGCTCTTAATGGTAAAATCCTATTATAGGATTTTGCGAGTCAGGAAGTGAATGAACTAGTTATTGTGATGATTGTGTATGTAAGGTATAAGACCCTTATGGAAAATTTCATTGTGGTTAAAGGAACTTAGTATGGATTGATACAATCCTTAACAATATTAATTAATACCTAAATAAAATGAAAAACCTTGTATATGAAGTTCCTCATGATCAAAGGACTGATGAGAATATTTATAAAGTTAGTTTACTTGACATGTACTGGATAGAACTTGTGGTTGGAATAATCTAGTTAAGAAAGAGAAAAAAGGAGTCCTTTGGATTTATTGATAGTCCTCATAGAGGAAGTGAAATGACTGGAATATATGAGCTAGTCTATGAGCTCGTGGCGATATTAAAGGAAATGTATATTCCTATTGACTTAGGTATTTGTTTATGCTTTAATATGTGAGATGTGAATGTGTTGTGGTGCATACATATATCATGTAAATAGATTTATTAGAACCTGTTGTTCAATTGTAAGGTATGGTCTGTTGAAGGACCATTTTGGCCAGTTATGACTTGATACCATCAGGGAGGAGAAATAATGATTGAAATGATGATATTAATGTTTCATATACTCTTATGATATTTAAAGTGTCATAGACCAAAGAAATGTTGGTCCTAAATATGGTAAAAATATATGCTTTGGTGTTTTTTGATAACCAATAATCCAATGCATTTGATTAACACCATTCAATGGATGATATCTGAATGGGTGTTGCATAATATATTCGAGCATCGGAGAAAGGGAATCTAGGAAAGCTTTTCCCTGATAAAGGTCTGTTTACCAAAGGTAATTTGAGACATGAAGAGGGATAGAGATTGGCACTTTATTTCCTTGGGTAATGATGAAGTTACCCAATTAGTATTTCTGAGTTGGAATTTTTTTGTAGTAGAAGGACAAGAGTGAATTCTTGTTGGTTGTTACCGTGTGAATGATTGTAATATCTAAACAGAGAGGGAAACATAGTGTTGATTACTTCTATGATAATTGTCATAAGAATGGTTGTAAGATCTCTCATAGAAGGATTTGGAAGTATGAAATTTCCGTGTGTGTGAATGACATGGAAAAGGCACAAGCAATGAACTTGCATGTTGAATATCTATCTATCTTTATATATACTTAAGTGCATGGATTGAATGCATTATAAGGTTGACTAGTATGAATACTGATATTGAAGACAAAGTAGATATGAATGAATAATATAAAAAAAATGTGCAAGTGATGAACATGTATGATGTATGAGTGTATGTATGAATCCCTGGGTAAGGAGGCAGTAAGGCAAGGAGAGTGATTTCCTTGACTAAATAATTCCATGAGTGCATGGTTGACCCTATGATGAAGAAGTCTGATTATTTTGTTTGAATACTAGCTTGAGGAGGGTGTACTCCATTCTTCAGAAAGAGCTAGTGTAACCTGCTGAAAGAATAAATAAGAAATGATGCTATGATGATATAACAAAAGGATATATGATTATACCTTTGAGGATTGCATGAAAATGATTGTCAACAATCATAAGTTGAATAATTTTAAAAGTAAAGATGCATGTGAGCTGTAAATTGTTCATATGGTAAACACACATAAAGAAGCATGCTTATATTCCTTATGGAAAATTTGGGTAAACCTATGAAATGATGAGGCTGGATCTGACTCAAGATTTAATTTAATTCGAATGGTGATAGATATGCAACAAGAGAGTTGCATGATAAATATGTTCTAGGTGGAGGAATTGTGTAAAGACCTTGTCAAGTAAATAGAGTTATAATGTTAAATGACTATTGAAATATTAGGCAGTAGGATGCAAGCCTATATATATAAGAATCATGTATTACATTATAAAATCATAATGCATGAATGAAAAACTAACAAATGAACATGGACCATTTTGATGTTTGAATGGTAATGTGCAGAATGCACAAGTTCGTAATTCAGTGTGAACAAAAATATTGTTGTTGGAGTATGTTGAATTATCCAAGAAAGTTAAGGTGAAACTGACCAAGACTGCTCAAGGAAAAGAGTAGGAAGATCCCAACATGGGATAGGCCTATGAAACAAATGAGGAAATGAGGAATACTTTCCTCACTTTAAAATTTGAATTGATTAACAAACTTGTAAGCCTTAAAATAAACAACTACGAAAACAAGTACAACAGGTAAAACGAAAATGATCAAACAAAGGATTTTTAAATGAATAGGTTTGGTTGATCCCTGAAAAGTAAAGACAACGAGGCCTTGGGAATAATTCAATTGAACTAAGAAAATTAAGTTGTGTTGAAGAAGTTGGAGAGGGGAGGAATACCTTATCTCCTTTCTTGTTATTTATTGTGTTTTCTCTGGGACGAGAAATCAATACACTAATGTGTGTGAATACTATTGGCAGAAGAACATTGATAGTTGTATGACTATAGAGATAACAAGAAATTTGATTGTGTTTGTACTCATGAAAAATTTGAGCATAATGTGATAGAGTGCATATAGATATGTTAGGGCATATCTAATATTTTTTAGAGATTTAATGCTATAATACATGTATTTGTATGACAACTGACATAATTTTGGATGTAATGATGCATGCTAGGTGTACGAAATGATTGGGTTTGTTGGGAAAAGACAGATGCCAATGGTGGATAACCTCTTGTAGAGGATAAATGTAAGAAGAGTTTGTTGGCAGCCAACCCATTTTTTTTTTATTGCTCTCAAAAAGATGCCTACACCCCTTGTCGTATTACGACAAATCATTGTCGCATTATGCTTTTAGACATTAGTCCCATTTTTTGCGACCATTGCAATTCAATTTCGTTTCAGTTTTCACAACTGCAAGTGTGAAAACACCTCTTTCGTTGCTTAG
>ML808037.1:127495-167270 GCA_009831015.1 Picea engelmannii
TCTGCTCAAAAGGTTGCTTCACCTTGCGACCAGTGTGGACTGTGGTTAGAGAGATACTATTTGGATGTCCCTAAATTGCAATCTAAAATTTACGATTTGGAGAGACAAGTGGCAATGCTCACTGGTCGAGATGCAAAGGGGCATCCTAATGATAAAAATCAACGGACTGCTGGATCGATCTTGGTCAAAAACGTTGAGTCTGCCACTGCAGTTGTCAATTAAAGATTGACATAGCTTCAGCAACTGTGATGGTATAATTTTCCCTCTTTTATACAGCGTCGTCACAAGCTCTGTTTATATGTTTGAATTGCTCTGTCATGCATAAGTTTTATCTATTTGGTTGGATTGATTGTGAGTAGATTTAGTTGATTTGAATATGTTGATTTTTGATATCTTTGCTATTTTTAACACAAGCGATATCTCTGTTCGATTTGATTATATCTTGCGCAATGCAATGAGCATATTGGTTGACTGTTTTAATTATATTTTCTATGTTGGGACCAATTCGAGTATCATTTGTTAAATAATCGAATTTCGAATAGATGACAATAACAACTGTTATGATATGAGTTGTATCCTGATGATAACGAATGTGTTATTCGATTTCTATTACAGGGATGGATAGATTATATCAAATCTTTCGATTTATGTCTATAACTAAATTCAATTAAATGCCTCGTTTGATGACTCTGTCAAAACCCTGTTGATCGATTATGGATTGATCTAATATGATGACTGTTGAGTTGATTTTTGCAAAGATGGTCCGATTACATTGGGAATAATTCATGCATTGTGTTTTTAATAGAATGATATCGATCTGCTTTTGTGATTTTAATTGGGCAATTACAGTTACGAATTTACTTGTGGGTTATTTAGACAACCCCGGACCGGTTCCACTCTCCCAGTTGACGGATGGACTGTTTCGCCCGTCAACAGAGTTGTTGATTGGAAAGGTTGATGAAAAGACCTTAGGAGTCACCATGAAGAACCATTGATAAGGTAATATCAAAAGGGGTGATGGCAGCCAAAACATGTATAAAAGTCTCATTCCCAGGTGACATGAGAGTTTAAAAGGGATTAGGTAAGAATTCCCTCTGAAATATTTTATTATTTTAATGATATGAAAATGATTTTGAGTGGCTATTGTATGCCATTGATAACCAAGAATGTTATGAATTTAGGGAGAAGAACCTAGAGGATATAGGTATAAACCTATGACATTCAAGAATGATTAATATCCTTACAAGAGTAATTAATGAACAAATATGTCATGAATACATGGACCAATCAAGCAGTGGTTGGGAACAAAAGTTCTCATAAGAGGAACATTGAATTAAATACATTGAGGAAATACATGTTTGCATGAGAGGGTAGGTATTGGGCTTCCCATTATGGAAGAAGGACCTTCCGATGTTCTAATAGAATGTAACAATGGTAAAGAACGAAATTGGGCGACCTTAATTATTGGCACCCTGGTTACCAATGAATAAATATTGCTTCAATGCATTCATATGAAATTTTAATTTCATAAAATGAATGTTGATTTGAGGTCATGATCAACTTAAAGAAGGACAATATAGCTCTGCTGTAATAATGAATGTGGATAGAGAATCCATGTGGTGAGAGGTTGTATGATACCGAACACACCATCGCAAAGTGCCTAACATAAAAATGCAGTAAAATGAAGTCAATGCAAGGGTGTATTGTGTGTGAGTGTGACCATGGGAATGAGCACGTTGATTAAATTTACTTAATGATGAATTTCATTTGGAAAATTTGGCATGATGAGATGATGCATGTGTAATAAAATGATGTTTCCCTTTACTTTATGTCATGAATAGATAAACATGATCTGATTGTTAGTATGCACAATTTAATAATTTCTTGTGATGCCATTGTAAAGGTGAAATGAAACTATATGAGCATGGAAACTATTTTTTTTTTGGATGATTGAAGTTGAAATTGCAGGAAGAAGGCTATTAGATATGACAATAATGCAATCCCATAAGGAATATCGGTTCCTGTTGATTATAAGAGAGCCAAAATTGTTATGAGAAGAAAAATATCATGCTTGAGAACTCTGGTTCCAATATGGAACAACTCTAAAAATGAAATGAAATTGTGATATTTAAAATCTGTGGGTAATAGATTTGAAAATATTTTTTTATTAAATTAATGAAAGTATCTAACTGTTACTATATGCATGTGATATATTTGATATGAAAGATCTATCCTGGAGGGGCAGATGATGGTCGTCAAGCTGGAAAGCATGGAAAAAGGCTACTATTGTGACATGGGAACCCTATGATAATCCATGATGTCTATATAATATGTTGTGTTGTGGTAACACAGGCTAGAGGGATGTCTCATTTGAGAAATTCAGAGGGACGCCTTGACTATAATACTCGATGAATTATCTAAAACTCTTCTTGTGCGAGAAATCCTTGGTAAGGGAATATGGATCACCTAAGGGACTGTAGAGCAGAGAAGGGGATTCCTAAGCCTAGGCTTGGAGGGTGAGTGGCCACAAGGAAGAGGAGACTTTGATAACTCTTGTAGAGTACTGATTTGGATCATGCACACAATGGGTATGTCAAGGGAAAACAACGAGCCGAGAAAATATGATAGCCATATGGATGAAGATCCATGAACTACATAGATAAGTGTTGTGTTGATATATAAAATTCCTCTTGAATTTTGGACAACAATAAATGTTTATGGATGAAATTGTGAATTGACATGCTTGTTTTTTTAAATTGTAGTCTCATTTAAGTGGGACTAAGAGAATATATGACACTGAAATGACATTTCATGCTGACAGGGACCTCCAATGTTTCCAGAGGACAATACGTGTCAACCTATGATTGAAGGAAGGACCAAGGGTTAGTATTTGTTGGATCGTACCTTGGGACAGGTCTCATCAAAGTTGAACCATCTTATCCACATGATAGAGAAATTTGTAGCTTCCTTCAGAGGAGGCTGTGCGGAGTGATCGAAGATACCGAGAAAGGATTGACTCCAATGGGAGAACTCTGTGGTTTAATTTGGTTCGTTGATCAGAGGGTGGCTGTGAGGAATGTTGGTTGTTGATCTTTCACGAGCCTTACCATATATCTTGGAAAGTTTTAATAAAGGGAAGTTATGTAAGACTATCAAAGGAGATATCTTGGTGGTTAACATGTTGCGGGTAGGACATGTGTCATCACCTGATTGGTCAACCAAGTATATCCATGATGACATGTACACCACATCAAGTACATTTGGAGGTCTATGTGTCGAGTATTGGTTATACCATGTGTCATGGTATTTTGGCATAGCAAGGGGATGGCCATGACATGATGTGAAGTTCCATGTGTCTCGCCAGCATGCCTTAGGGGTGACACGTGTCACCAGTGGGATGGATGACGAGGCATGAGTGGTCACAGATGATTTATAAAACTCTATAGCATAGGCAGTGATATATACCGTTAGATATTGATGTGGACAGATCTTAGTCGTTTATCAGAGTTTGAAAGGTTAGAAGGGTCATGTATTGGCCTAAAATGCCGACAATGATAAAGGATTCAATGATATGATGAGATCCATTGATCTACCATTAGGTGAGAGTGATATCCATCATTTATTTCTATGAGACAGGAGAATGACATCATGATGACGTGTGGGTGCCATTATGGCAGTCTACATGTCCAAGTGGTGATAGGTGTCACTATGTGATTGGTCATCAAGACAAAGTAGACCTCATTGAGCGAAAGTCCCTTAAGAAATTTCCTCATATCTCAGTCATTCGACCAATAGGTTGAGATATCTCAACCTTACGTTGATGGAAAGTGGACAAAGGCTTAGGGAGAGGGATAAGACATGAGTTCTGATGATGACAGGGTGTCAAGATTAATGACCACCATCAATATGTCATGAGAGACCTTGATGAGACCTGGATCGTCATATCCAGAGGTGTCATCGTCAGATATTGGGAGTTTGATAAGGTCCAATTCGATCAAGAATGTGGATGATAAGAACGCATTCAATGAAGATGATATGACCCCAAAAGATAACGATGACCGTTTATTGGGGTGGGATTCAATCTCCACCATTTATCACCATGACCTTGCTGCGAAGAAGTTGGAGGTGATGGAGAAGAGATCTAGACCGTTGATCTAGACGCATCATCATCGGGGATTAAGGGTTAGACCAATTAGGCATTGGTTAGGAACTTCGTCGATGAAAAAAAGGATAAGAGAATATGGAGCATTGGTTAGCACATGGGATATTCAATCTCAATTGTCGATTTGTTGTGGGTCCTGCCCATCTATTCTAGAAGTGAAAAGAAGACAAGAGATAACTTCCATGCAATTTAGAATCAACGAATCAATTAGGGTTGTTTGATGCTTGGATCGAGGACTTTCGAATCTAGGAGGGGTCTAATTAATGGATCACCATAAATTTTTTGGTTAGGGTATTAACAACCATTAGAATAAAACCCCCGACGAAAATGATGAGAGGTTCTGTGGGGTCGAAACCATGGGTCTAGATGGAAGGCATCACATCATATCCATGAAATTTCCATGTGGCAGTGAGGTGGCACTTGGCCAATGAGGACCAAGAAATCTAGGGAGTCATAAATTTCCATCCAGAGCTAAGTCCCGAGAAAAATTATAGTTGTTGGGAATCTCTTTACAAGAAGAAGATGATGGTGTCATCATAAAGGGACTCTGATATGGTTAGAGGAAGTGAAATTTTACCACCCCATCCCTTAAGGGGGTACTTAGGAGGTTTGGTGTGTTACAAAGTTCACCACCTTCTATGGAATAAATGAAGGGATTTCACCTACTGGAAGTTGCAACTCCATGAAAGGTTGAAAATACAGGGAAGGACTCTTTATTTTCAATTCCTTTCTCAAGGTCCAATCCTTGGTTTATGATTTTAAAATACCTCAATGGAGGGACTTAAAAGCACTTGCTCGAGGTAGTTTTGAAAAATATATATTTTTTGGTTTAAAATGCTCAATCAAAATTTTAAGTCAGGTGTTTTTTAAATATATAGTTGTTTTTTGTTTAAATTTCTCAATCAAGGTTCTAATTCCTCAATCTAGGATTGAAACTTCGATCAAGGGATTAAAACCTACATCGAGGTAAAACCTTAATTAAGGATCCCCTTTATTGTGAAAATGGATTGCCAAAAATTGGGACCAATATTCATGGATTCACCTAGGTTCTTAGGCATGAAGGTTCAAACTTTATTCTTGACACGCTCCCTTAGTCCTTTTATGAGCATTCTCACTTGTGACTCCTTGATAAGCCAATGGGAACACTAGTCTAACTCTATGAACCTCCATTACTATTATTTATATATCATGTTTCCTTATTTTAATGCATAATACTCAGGTTATTTTACATGGTAAATCATTTTAGAGAGATACTTGTCTTTGGAATACTTTTTTAAAAGTTATCCATTTTATAGCTTCTTTATCCCTTTCTCTTTACAATTTAAGTGGTCCCACCAGAGGTTTGCATCATTTGTGAGTTGATAATCAAAATATTCAGTCTTTTCCAAAGAGTTGAAGTCATATAGTAACATATTCCTCTCAACAATGACTGACCATGCCTTTTATTGATTCCATATTTTGATATATCCATTGAAGGTAGGTGTGTTCTATTTCTTAGTTCATATCCCAAAATTTGGCATTTGAGTGCATCTTCTTGGCCAGGTGTCTCTTTAGCTGATGATCTCTTTTCCTAATTTTCTGATTTAGATTCCAATGACTCAAACATTCCCTTGATTTGATGAAGGTATGGACAATACTCGTTTCCCTGAGGTTTCAAAGTTTACACTTCTCATGGTAACTCCTCATGGTTTTTATCATTGTTGAGATATGGATGACCTTGTTTAGTTCCCCTATTTTCACTTTGGTCTTGTGAAGTAGAGATGTCTATAATCAATCTTCCTATGATATTTAGATAGGAATAATTGATTAGTTCTAATAAATGATCCATTCTTTGTGTGGAGGTGATGATGCATGATTAAGTTAAACACGTGGTTAGTTAGTAAAAAATATTTTGTATTAGTTTTTTATCAAACTTGTAATTTCCTCATCTCCCTAACCCCTCACGTAGGTAGAATAATATATTTTACATGTAATAAAGGCTAACATTATTTAATAGGGCATACTTTTTATAAATGTGAACAAGTCAATGTAAGAATAACTAATAGAAGCTTCGGCTTCTAGAAAGATATTCCTCTAGAATGTTATTTAGAAGACATAATTATTATAAATAAGAGTAGGAGGCATGATAAATCTTTTTCTTGAGAATTATTCTAATAGAGTGTGTCTTTGTTGGAGGTTTCCCCCTCAATGAGGCAAGTGAACATTTCTTTCTATAAATAAAGGTATCATTTTTGGTATTGTGTTTCTCTACATTTTGTTGTTTTGTTGTTGTTTTATGCAGTATTTATGTTTTCTTCTTGTTATAATAGATATGGTACCAAGCATGTTGTATCAAAGAACTTTGCTTTGGGGAAGCTGTGGGAATTTTTTTTCATGGTAGAGACATGTACTTTTGGTGTCTTTAAATAATAGAGATCTATAATTCAGTGGGTAAAAATATGTTGGGGAAGAATACACACAACAAATACATAAGGTTTCACGGGGTTGTCTAGAAGCCAATGTTTCATCTTGTTGGAAACCTATGTAACAATTGTTGGTACCCTTCAAGTATTACCACTTTAGACAAAATATGTAAACGACCATCACTCCCATGCACTGCTAGGTATATCGGGAGTCCCTAGAGGTCTCCAAAAACTATCCCTAGATTACTCGATCGACCGCCTGAATGCTAAAGTGACACCGAGAAAAACACTCAGGATGATGATCTCTAGTACCTGGGTAATTAGGTAGTACAAATAAGGGTACAGTCAACCCTCTTTAGTTGGTTCCCTGAGATATTGGGCCATGTACTTATTTTTTACCGTACACATATATCAAAGATCTATAGCACAAGGAAAACCCTTGTTTGTAGGAACCCTATAAAACCTAACCTATGGGAAAGGAACAAAACATAAAAGGAACAAACAAGATCTATTGTCACAAAACCTTGCCTCCTCCATTATTGTTGGGAAATTCCTACATAATTTTTCCTATTAAAAATTTGGGCCATTCGTTGTTGTATTATTCTTGATCCCATAGTATAATTGAGGAACTATCCCATTATATTCCCCTTTCCACCCTGATCATAGTGGTATCTATCACTAGTCAGTTTTTTTTTATGGACCCTCCCACCTTTTTTGGTACCCTTATATCCATATATTCTCTTGGATTCCTCTCTTTCCCTTGAATGTAGTGGTACCCATCACCAGTAAATCATTTCCATATGGACCCACTCACCCCATTCCCTTGTTTTACTTTCACCATGGAACAAACCCACAACCAAGACCTTGAAACCCACCTGAATTCCACTCTAGACTAAAAAATAGAAGACATGAAACATGAGATCAATAAACACATGGATGACATGCAATATTCCATGAAGAAGGACATCATTGACCACCTCGACAACCGAATAGACTCATTTTATTATTGGCTCATGGAAAAATTGAATATTCTCGGAGGCTTTACCTCATCTAAACAACCTTTTAACCTAGAATGTGTTGCTTCCTCTAATTCCCATACGTTTCAGTCCAACCCCATTTATCGTGATCTGGGTCTTCTGCATGTGGAAGTGAACAAATTTGATGGCTCAGATCCCACTGGCTAGGTCACTCAAATGGAACATTACTTCTCCTTTCATGACAACACTGATTACTTGGACAAACTTCGTTGTGATGTTCTTTATCTAGATCATAAATGCTCACACTGGTGGCAATGGTGAAAAAAACCACGCCAAGGGTATGTTTCTTGGGCATAATTTATGGTCGAACTTTATGAGTGCTTTGACACTGACACACACTACCTTGACCATTTGAACAAGTTGAAGCAGTCTAGTATAATGGAAGAATTTATTGCTTCATTTGAGCAATTGGATTTTTGAACAGAGGGAATTCTTGATGCCTTATTCTAGGAATTCTTTATCAATGGAGTAAAATACGACATCAGAGCCCAATTCCTCATGTCTTACCCCCATACATGGTTGGAATCTACTCAACATGCCAAAGAAGATCAACAAGTTGTGTTTTCCTATAACCCAAAACCCTATTTTTTCCCTTTCCATCGACCTATCAATCCTGCCCCTCATGCTACTCCTCTCAAGATCTAGAAAGTAACTCGAGCCAAAATGGTTGAAATCCAACTCAAGGGCCTTTTCTATAATTGTGATGACAAATATTTTGGGGAAAAAGTGTCCAGAACAAAATCTTTTTATGGTCATTTATGAAGATGTTGTTGATAAGGAGGTATAATATTCCCTAGTGGAAGAATTTCCCCCAATATTTGATCCAACTCCACCCTTTGATCCACCAGAAGTTGAATCATTGATTTCATTGCATGCCTTCACTGGCTTCTCTACTCCCCAAACCATCAATCTCATTAGCTACATTAAGAATAGGAAGGCCATAATCCTTGTTGACAGTGGAAACACCCATAATTTTATTCCTTGTGTCTTTGCTCAGGAAATCGATTGTTATATCTTTGTCATAAAAAAAATTCAAAACATGATTTCCAGTGGGAGCTCCATGAAATGTGGTGGGAATTGTGAAAATGTTCATCTCCAAATTTGTCAATGCAACCTAATATCTCATATGTTTGTTATCAACGTGGGAGATTATGAAATTATGCTCGGTGTATAATGGTTACGCACTCTCGGCCCCATCCTCATAGATTTTAATGAATTAAACATGCAATTCCAATAGGAGGGACAAAAATATAAGTTCCAAGGAATCACAATAGGCTCCCTTGAGATCATCAATTCCCATCGAATGGAAAATCTCCCCAAAAAAGGTCATTCAGGCATTATTTTCCAACTGTATTCCATTCAAGAAGTTGAAACTCCCTCTCCACATTATGAATTCCAATATATCCTCTCCAAACACCAAGATATTTTTCCACTCCCCAAGGAATTCCCCCTTCCTATGGTTTTCATGACCATTCCATTCCTCTAGTCTCGGGCAATCTCCCTCCCAATGTTCTCCTTTATTGTCATCCATTTCCCAGAAGAATTAAATTGAGAAAAAATGTTTAAGAATTGCTCGACGTAGGTGTTTTCCATCCTAGTACCAACCCCTATTCTTCTCATGTGGTCATGGTACTCAAGAAACAAGGCACTTAGCGCATGTGTCCAGACTTTCACGCCCTCAACAAACTCACCATCAAAGACAAATTTATCATTCCTCTCATTGATGATCTGTTGGATGAATTGAGCGTTTCTCAGTACTTTAAAAAACTTGATCTTCGTTTTGTCTACCACCAGATACATATGAAAGAGGAAGAAATTCCCAAGATTGCATTTATAACTCATGAGGGTCACTATGAGTTCTTCATAATCCCCTTTGGCCTCTGTAATTCTCCATCTAGTTTCCAAAATGTCATGAATGGTGTCTTCCATCGTTTTCTTCATCATTTTTTCTTAGTTTTATTTGATTATATTCTCATCTATAGTAAAACTTGGACAACCCATCTCGACCATGTGGATCAAGTTCTCCATCTACTTTCTCAACACCAAATTTTCCTCAAACAATGTAAATGATCTTTTGGAGCCTCATAAGTGGAGTACCTGGGTCATATTGTCAAGAAGGATGGTGTATGGGTAGATCATAAGAAAATAAAAGCTACGTAGGATTGGCCTCACCCTAAAACTCTTAAGAGATTTCGTGGTTTTCTAGGTTTAACAGGATATTATCACAAGCTTGTTCAGAATTATGGAAAAATTGCAACACCTCTCACTACTCTCCTTAAAAAGAATAATTTCAGCTGGACTCCAACAACTGATCAATCATCCCACGCCTTGAAAGAGGCTATGTGCAGGGATCTAGTCATGTCACTTTCTGACTTCACAAAGACTTTTGTCCTGAAATGTGATGCTTCAAGGATAATAATTGGGGCAGTCCTCATGCAATATGGTAGGTCTTTGGCCTTCACTAGAAAAAAACTTTTGGAGAGACATTTGGGCCAATCAATCTATGAAAAGTAAATTTCATTTATTCTACATGTCGTGGATCTCTGACATCCTTTTTTGTTTGGGAAACACTTCCAAATTAAATTTGATCATCAAAGCCTCATGTTATCAGACAAATCAGTAAGTTTGGACACAAACTAATATCCCTAACTTCCATAGGAAGCTAGAACAAAACAAGACAGAATACAAACTTCATCTTATACTTCATTGTCATATAAACTAGTTCATAGAGGAACAAATGACATACCTTTTAAATAACACTTGATCCTCACTAGTGTTGTCCTTGTCGCTCCATCTTTGTATTTGCAGGATGGTGAACCTATTTAAGAATCACAAAACAATAAAGAGAGAGAAAAAATATGTATATATTCCAATGAATTCTTTGTATAAGATCAAGGAGTTATACAATAAAAGTCAAGACATCTTTATAGGGAATAAATGTATTTCTACATTATATTAAATGGAAAGTGGAGAATACAACCCATGCCTTGATGTTGCAAGGTCCCTTTCAATGGCTCTTTTCTCCAACACACACACCTTTTCTCCAATTCCTTTGATGAAGAAGATCCACAATATAAATTAGAGAGCTAAAGCAAAGCTATCTCGAGTATAATCTATAGTAGAACTCTTCATGCATAAGAAAACCTTTGCAAACCTTTTCCTTTTCCATAAGAAATCTCTCTTTATATAGGGAGAAAGAGGGATGGATGAGGAGATTAGAATCATTCCATTAAATCATAGAAGTGAGTAAGATCCAAACCGATCAGAGGCCACCTCATATTCTATAAGATTCCCTTATAGAGCATTCATGAATTTAACTTTTCCCTTGTTTAAGCATCATCGCACCTTATGCATAGGCAACTTGTGATGACATCGTAGTCCATCTTTGGTGCAACGTGCAGTGATCAAGAATCATCACACCCCAAGCATATAGAAGGGTGTGATGATCTCCCTTGTCATGGTTTTTAGGGAATAAAAGGTAAACCCCTTTTCTCATGGGGAAAGTCTCTTTTAGTGTTTTAGGGAACATGTAAGTTATTCATGCACATGTCATCAGTTGATCATTGGGGTGACAAAAATAATGTGTAACAGAATGCCCCCCAAAGTATGAAGTTGGAACCCGTGACAGTTGAAATACTTTGTAGAATGTGTGTGTCGAAAGTAATGAGCGCATTGGTCAGGAACCTGCAAACAACAAACATCTGCATAATAATATACTATCTTCTGATGTAGGCATTCCCATACTTAGACTACAAGTGACTCTAATAATAAGTGTCAAGTGAGTCATGGCCACTGAACATACAGTGTGGATCCATGTCATCACGACTCAACATAGCCATGATAAATACACTGTGGATCTATGCTTAAAAAATTCAAATTCAGACATAACTACAAGACATACACAGTGGATCTATGTGTCAGTACAAACTTATGAATACTCCATCGCAACCTGGAATGATATGGTGAGATCTAGGGTCTTCATTTCCATTGTCTCTAGGTATGAATCTAGCCATGTGATTACATGTGTTGAAGTCGAATATGGTAGAAACCACTTGATTACCGGTCATGAATGAAAACTGTTAACAAGTGCAAGGGAAATAACCATTGATGTCAATGACTCCCAAGGTAATATAGTAAAATACAATTAATGTGAATGAATGAGTTGAAGTTGAACACTTGATGGAATCTTCCAATTAGGGGCTAATGATGTAAACCCACTGTTGAAAGTGAAGAGACCTGCCATTGAGGCATGCAGGCTCCAAGGTACTAATGTGATTTCTAAGTCCTGTTCCTGGATAATGAGTTGAAGTTGACAGGAAAAGACTCGCCATAGGAGGGCCTTAATGTATCCCCCATAAATGACATGAAATATGTAACATATTTGAAGTATATCAAAGTACGAAGTGATTCGGAACTGACTTAGGGAAGGTCGACATGGTAGAAAATTTAGAACTACAGATGGCCAACTCAATAGAAGGCTTTTTTACGTTGGACTTCTCTTGAACATATGAATGACACGACAATTGTCTTGATAACATTGACTCAAGGAGGACCCAACATATGAACTTGTGGATGGCCAAATGAGAGACAAATGGATTTCCCAACCCGGATACAGTGATGAAGGGGGGTGTCATGTTCAAGAGCGACTTTACTGCCACTAACACAGATACAAATACACATTTTTTCCCAATTTTCCCCCACCATTTCTGGCGAGTACCTCTTTATTTTTACGCAAGATTGAGAAAGATAACATATGATTGTAATTTAAACTCATCCTTCGGACGAGTCCCTCATAGTATGTATAATGAACTCTAAGAAGGAGTGGTTTGATCCCATATGGGCCTTTCGATGCTTGTTTTACGATTCCAAAGAAATAAATCATAAGGGGTTTTTCATGTTTAGATAGTATGAAAAACACTTAAAGAGAACTCCATAATGTCCTTTTTCGTAAGTTAGTCTGACTAGAACAAAAAAGAGATAACCTATAACTCATCAGATGTTTTCTTTAAATACTTTTACGAGCATGAAAAGAACAAGGTTGCTTGGCTATATTTTCGTGTTTAGGGAGCTTGAAAAGAGCTTAAAGGATACTCCATAAGGTTTGTTTTTCATATTACCAATGCGAGTTTGAAAAAATGATAAAAGGTTACTTTATTGCATTCTCATGGTTTCACAAGAGAGAGAAAGAATTAACACCGTGTTTAGAATTTTTCCTAAAAAACCCTAAAAGCATTTGTACATAAGAAAAACACACACAAAAAAACAAAAAATGGTGGATCCATGTCAAAAGTCTCGTCCTTAGATATTTCAATTTGTAATAGAAAACACTTTGAAAAGTTGGTTAGAATTTAGGGCATAGGTCAAATATAAAAAATAATTTATTTTTTCAATAAAATAAGGTAAAAAGTAATAAAACAGGTCAAAACAACCCATTTACCATTTCATTTTGCAATTTCACCCAAATAGTGCCCAAATCCCTCATTTTCTTCCAAATTTCAAACATCGATTTTAGAGCCCCTGGTGGACCATTTTGCAAACCACTTCCATCAAAAAGGTAATCTCTTGCCCCTTTCTCTTTTCATGGTTTAAAATTTCATTTTATTGGTTTAAATTTGAGTTTAGCTCGATTTTTTGGAGGTCACTACGCTTTGAGATAATCGCACACTCACAGTATCGTGAACTGCAATGATCTCAAATCGCCGCAGGGGACACAAAGCCATGGTGCAACGACGTTGCTCTGCGTAAAAGAAAATCCCTGTGACGACTGCAAATCAATTTTTGAAAAGAAAAAATGAGTTAGGAAAACTTCCAAGAATTGATTTTTTATGAATCTAATCATCTTTTGATGTTACTTGGTAGGTTTTCCTCAGTCAAAATGCCCGAGTTGAGAGAACGTGAGCATGAGGAAGAAGACTATTTTCCCGGGAATGACCCGGGAACCATCATGGCACTCTGGGAGTGTGGTTTACTCAAATTCTTCAAAATCCAGGGCTTGAGATCCCAAATGAGATTGCTGGAGTATCTAGTCCACATGTGGGATGTAAATGAACAAGCCTTTCATGTGGGTGTGCATACACTCACCTTGGATATAGATGACATTTAATTTATGACAGGGTTATCTCACCGAGTCTCTCAGGTATCACTTTCGGGAAGAGGGGGTGGGGGAGAACCCATGGATTACTATGTTGCACACCATTGCATGCCAGGTACGGAAAAGCATAGTGGCAAGGTTTCCATTAGGGATGTTCAGGATTTACCATTGCAGAACATCCTCTATACCATCACTCGTATGGCAGGGAGTGTGTATCCCCACATGGATTTTCAAAGACACTTTCAGTACGCCATAGAGTGTATGGAGCCCTGGGTCTTCAATTGGTGTGAGGGTGTCTTGAAGAACATGAAAAATAAACTGACAAAGTGTTGGAATGGTCGGTTGAAAAAATTTGATTATTGATCCATTTTAGTGTCCTTCTTCTTGGAGAGGGTCCTCGTCTTACGTCTACAGGTGGAGTGGGGCATAACCGCTCCATAAGATCCACATATGAAAATATGGGTGAATTTGATGCCTCATCACAGTGGCGTGCCTATCGTCAATTATGATGAAGCTTTCTTCCAGTGGTTGAGAGATCAACTAATCATGGTGGAGGACTATGCTTACAATGGGAAAAACTTCTATGGGGATCCTGACTTATCTCTTCCTGAGAGATCTCAGTGGGGATACATAGGTAGGAAGAAAATTTTCATTATATGATGTTTTTGATATTTTAATTATATAAAATGTTTTTTTCATTTATCCAAGACTAATCAAGTGCTCTCAATAATGCAAATGTGGTGTCTTATCGTCCTCTAGGATCATCTCCCATTCAGAGGTGAGAAGAGATATGTGTCGTGGTGGGTCAAGGATTTGTTGTTGAGGATCTCAAGGAGATCGAGCAGAAACTAGAGGGATTAACCATCAACATCCCTGATATCATGGTTGATGAACTTCCTTAGCACTACCAACACCATACAGTTGGCATATCAACATCTATTGGTCGATTGCTCCGTAGAGTGGCACGAGAAGTTGTTTGTTACAATGAGAAGCATCCTTGATTCTTTTGTACATGAAGCCATGAGCTTCACTATTTTGATATTTTGGTATTTGGACAAACACTTTTTGTAACTTTAGTCGTATTAATATAAAGTTCCTACCGGTTTACTTGTCTTTTTAAAAAATGTGTGTTCAGATTTATAAATGTCTCAAATGTTTGTCTAATACATAATTATCCAATGTATCTGTCAATGTGTTTAGATATCTAGGAATATGTTGATACTCAATATAATCAAAATGTCTTTCCAATAGGTGAATTCTTAAGTATACCCATAACAAAGTAGGACATCATATGGAATAAATGTTACTCAATTACCACACTAATAACTGTGAATCAAGTCATACAATAATATGACGGATGCCAAATGAAATGATGTCAGTTAATAACTCAATAACTGCACTGTATTCCATGATATTAGTAGTTTCATGACCAAGGAAAAAACCATGTAGACTGGTCATCTCATCCATAGGTGCATAGATTGCCCATGAAGCAGACACTAGGTTTGGAGTACTGTGACTAGCACCATCAACAAATCCAATATAGGGTAGAAAATACATCGACATATGGAAACCAAGAACAATGCAAGGTAAGCAGATAAAAGGTGGAACAAAAACAAAAAATCACACTAGAGTATGATACACTAAAAATACAAAGCAGTGATGCAAAAATAGTTTAAGAATAGTACTTCTTCAAGTAAATCCCATTTCTGGGTTCTCTCAAAGGAATTCCATCATAATCTATCATCTCATAAGCCCCTTTCTCCAAAACTCGTTTAACGATATAAGGGCCACACCACATGGACTCGAATTTATCGGCCCCTAAGAAGTCACGATCATGTTTGTAAAGGAGAACCAAATCACCCTTAGAAAAAATACGTGGTTTGACATGCTTGTCATATTGAGCTTTGTCATGATTCTTTTGAGTTTCAATGACTAAGGAAACATCACGATGAGTCTCGTCTAATTGCATCAAATAGAAGAGACGTTCCTCTTCAGCTGAGGTGTTAGGGAGAAGTTTGACAACTAGTTTCAAAGATGGGATTTCACATTCAATCGACATAATATCTTCAATACCGTATACTAAATGGAAAGGTGTGAACCCTGTGGCATATTTAACAGATGTCTGATAGGCCCATAATTCCAAGAAGAGCATCATGTTCCATCTTGACTTGTGAATTCCTATCATCCGTCGAAGCATAGTAGTAAGAACCTTTCTAATTGCTTCAACTTGGCCATTGGCCTATGGATAGTAAGGTGTTGAGTTTTCATGTTGAAGACCCAACTTATCGGTAAGTTTAGACATCATGAAATTGCAAAAATGACTATCATGGCCAGTGAATATGGCTTGAGGGACACCAAATCTAGTAACGATATGATTGAATATGAAAAACATTGTAGTTTTCATGGTATTATCAAATGTAGGAATCGTCTTGGCCCACTTAGTGAAATAATCCATGGCTATGATGATGTATCCATGCCCCCCGGCTGAGTGAGGGTTACATGTCATGAATTCAATGCCCCATTTAGTGAATGGACCAACGAAAAATACAGGGTAAAGAGGAGAAGGATGAGATCAGATATTATTATTATATGTTTGACAATCATGGCATTTCTGGACAGCAGTAATGAAATCTTTAAACAATGAAGGCTAGAAGTAACCAACTTGTAATATCTTTTTGGCAGTGGCATACCCATACATATGACCGCCACATGCTCCAAAATGATAGTCATTCAAATCTTTCTCAGCTTCATCATAGGTTAGACATCATCGAAATATGAGATTAATACCACGACGGTAAAGGGTATCACCAAGGATAATGTATTGACAAGCTTGATACCGAATACGACGACGATCTACACTAGAAAGATAGGGCCGAAAAGTTTGGGTTTGGAGATAAATGATAATGTCTCCATACCATATATCGTCAGAATTGATCAGAAAGAGAGACTCATCAGGAAAGTAACCCTCTGCCATAGTTTTTGTCTCAGTAGAGGGAAGGTCACATATCAACTCAACAAAAAACAAAGATTTCTTTGATTTGTCTCGCTCAAAATCCAAATCAAACTTCTGTAGAATCACTATCCATTTGGACTATTTCCCCCCCAACAATTTTCAAGTAAGGATTTGTTTCATAGGGTTTCAATCGTAAATGATTGTGGTTTTGCGCAATAATATATAATGACGAAAACGATGAATAACTTGAACAGTTTCCAAGTCCAATTTATCCACGTGCAAATATTTGGTTTCGGTGGTCATGAGACTCCGAATCAAATAGTAGATAACATGTTCATCATGAGAAACATCCTATTGGACTAGAACCATAGCGATGGTAGAGTCCGAAGAAGCTAAGTATATGAAATAATCTCGACTATAATCGGGTGGAAACAAGAGTGGGTATAGGTTAAGAAAAGTTTCAAAGCTTCAACGGATTTGTTGGTAGTGTCATCCCATACAAAATCATGACCTTTCTTACAGAGTCGAGTAAAAAATTTCATTAATTCAACATAATTGGGGATGAATCGATGTAAAAAGTTTTAATTCCCCTGCAAACTTTGGAGTTGGCGTAATGTACAAGGAGGAGGAAAATTGAGAATAGTTTCAACCTTTAGAGGGTCCACCCTAGTCCCATGTGTAGAAATGATAAAACCAAGAAGTCGTCTGGACTCCACACAAAAAATGCATTTATGTGGGTTAAATCGTATGCGATAATATCAAAAACATATGAAAATGGCTCGTAAATGTGTCAGGTGATCTTGCGATGCATGGAATGCACCAGTAAATCATCTAGGTAAGGTTGTACAATGTGCTTAATATCATGAAAAGCGTAAGACATAGCATGTTGAAAAGTTGCACCAGCATTCTTAAGACCAAAAGGTAGCCTCCGGTATGCGAAGGTTCCCAAAGGGAAAATAAAAGTAGTATTATGTTGATCTGCAGATAAAATATTGATTTGATTATAGCTGGAGAAACCATTCATCAAAGAGAAGATTTCACTCCTGGAACAGTCGTCAACGATCTAGTCAAGGAAAGGGGTTGGTTAATTGTCTCTGGGACAAGCCTTGTTGATGTCCCTATAATATACACAAACACAGATCATGCCTTGTTTCTTCATAACTGGAACAAGATTAGAAACCCAATCAGTCAAAGCCATAGGATAGACAAAACTGACTTTAAGAATTTTTTCAACTTCAAGTTTAATAGCAACAAGTTTGCGTGGATGTACTGGGCAATTTTTTTGTCGAACAGGTTTAGCGTTCGAGTAAGTATTAATATGATATACAAAAATATCTAGATCAAGTCTAGGCATCTCTTCGTAACTCTAGGAAAAAAGGTCACAAAATTCTTGGAAAAGAGCTTTATAAATTCGGATCTCATCACCAGAACATGAGGCACCAATATGAACATTTTCCACAATTCTGGCTTTAATTGTTATATCTAGAGGGATGGTGGGTTAAATGTTACCCAATTTACCTTCATACAAAAAATTGTGTATTGGTTCAAGAATAGGGGAAATAGTAACAACAGTAGATGGTCTTGAAATCCATTGGTAACTCTCTATGGTCTCAGGTTCTAGGAAGAGAATAGAACGATGATGCCCATCGTCCCATGGGGTATCTTCCATAGACATGATTTTCATGATCATCTCATCGGTGTGAAACACCATGTGAAAGGGATACAGAGACGTGTCTAAGAGAAAATGAGGAGAATGAGTTTCCTATTTAATAGCTTGATCAACTAATTGTACCGGACTTAAAGAAATTCGGTTGATGTAACAAAGAAAGTCGTCGGAGATAGGTACTATCCAAGGGTCATAAGACTCGGGGATTTCACCAACAATGGTTGATATCATGTTAATCGAAGAGAAAAAGGAGGGGGAATATCAGTTGATGGAATGGGGAACGTACCCATCAACGATGAATACTTTAGAAGACCCACACCGACATTCTCATAACAGGGAGTTGTTTTTGCAATGAAAGGTACGTTACTAGTATGTGAATCAGAATTAAAGAAGGCAAGTTGATCGACAGTAAAAAAAAATTCTTGGTGAGCGAAACATATCACATGGAAAAGAGTAGAAACAATTGCACACATGGAATAAATCCAACTACGACCAAGTAGAAGGTTATAATCGAGAAGTGCATGAAAGACCTCAACCTCAATAGTAACCGCTTTGCCTTCGAACATAATAGACAACCTAGGAAGAACACCATAAGGGTTAAACCTTCTACCATTAAAATATTTTAGAGTATTGTGCGACTTCGTAAGGGCAGGAGAGCCAATGGATTTCCAAAAAGTGATGGACATGACACAAGTTGAGGCTCCTTCATCAGTAACGGTTCGACAAATATTCTTATTTTCCATAATAACTTGTATTTGAAATGATAATTAAGGATGAAGCCTTGGAATATGATCTTCCAAGTAAAAAATTATCAAGTTCGTATCGATAGGATCAATTCCACCAATAGCCTTTAACAATGCCTTCCATTGTGTAGGACAACTTTGAGGGACTTCGAGAGCCGACATCGCAGAAGGTGCTTGCGCAATATCTTCTACAATACTGTAGTTTTGAGAAGCACATGCGTGAGGATTAAATGATGACTTACGAACAATGCCCTTAGGAGGAGGACGAAGAACTGTATCCAGACTCAGTTATTCGAGATGAAGAGGACCATTGGGAGGTGAATTCTATGGAGGAAGTTGAACCAATGGAGGTGGTGAATCATCAACTTTCTCTTTCGAAGGAGAATAATCTTTAACTCGAGTAGTGACTGCAACTTCATTTTTCTTGGAGTCACCAGGTAGAGGGAGAAGTTTGGTCATGAATGACCAATTAGGCCTGCTGCTGAGAAGGAAATGGTTGTGAAAAAACGACGGGTGTAGGAGGTGTTCTAGTCCCTTGTAGGAACTTAGTAACCTCAACATGTCATGAAAAATCTTTCGTATAATGATCCTCACCACAGATAAGGCAAGGATAATGAGGTTTTCACTTGTATTTGTCATCAACACGCTGATTCTTGGGTTTATCAGATTGTTGATTATTATTTTTTTCCTACTTATTCTTACCATTCCCTTTCTTTTTATTTTTATTTTTACCGATAGGTGTAGATTGAACCGAATTAACTTCAAAGGTTTTACCGGGAGAAGAGTCAGAGGAGGAGTATTTTTTACATTAGCAATAGAATTGGGATTGGAATGACTGGCTTGTTTAGACTAAGTCTCAATGTGAAAAGTTCCAATCATGCAATCAATAGCATGAGAAGCTACTGGAGGTGTTGGGGTTGGATTTGTAGACGGGCGAGGAGAATTACAGATCAAGTCATATAGTGTTCTCGTTTGTGAATAAACAAGATCCAAATATTGAGCCCGACTAATCACCTACTCTTCAGTGACGACACCACCCATGGAAACATCATGATATATAGGACCAATAAGTGACTTGGTAAACCACTCGGCTAATAGTTTATCAAGAAGGGGAGCTTTGATTAAGTCTCTTCTCCTCCTCCACTCGTGAATATGATCGAAAATGTGAGTAGATGACGATTGTTTAAATGAACTCAAAATTTCAGTTCCTATCTCGTATCGTATCGGTAACTGGTAATGCATTAATAAATCCATAGATAAGGTGTTGAAATAATTGAAGAATTCTTGTGGAAATTCAATATACCATTTGGTTTCCAAACCCGTAAGAGTTCGTTGGAAAATATGTAATCTAATGGAGTCATCCATCAAGGAGTTGGATGAACACCAAATATGGAAAGTCATGACATGATTATTTGGGTCTTCCCCTGATCAACTATCAAACTTAGGAATGTCTTATGGTAACTTAGAAGGTATGACCAACCAATAAGGAGAATGAAAAATAGGATCATTGAAAATCCTAGATAAATCTGGTAAATCCAAGGTAGAAAGAAACGACAACTATCTGTTCACTTGAGGAAATTGTTAATTTTGAGGAGGTAGTCCCATAGGTATACTAGTAGGACCATAAGCAGTCTATAGATAGTTAGAGGGTCCTGTCAAATTCAGCGGTCAAGGGTTTTGAGTCAAATATCCAAAATGAGTTGGTTGATTGGGTAAGATTTCTTGAGAAAGAGAATTATAATGAAAATCTTGACCCCGGGTAGGATTCATAGAACCTGGATATGGTTTCCCGGTATTAGTGGGTACAAAATAATTAACTTGAGGATTTTTCCCCCTAGGTGGTTGTTTATTTCCTTGGAAAGGAAAATTCCAAGGTTGAGATTGTAATCCAGGGGTATACTTCCCATACACTAGGTTATTACCCCCAACTTGGGGTTGCCTCCCAACTTGAGGTTTCCCCCCAGCTTGAGGTTAGACCCCAACTTGAGGTTGGAATCCAACAATAATTTGAAAACCATAAGCGACATGATGACTTGTGCCTCCAACTTGATTGGATCGACTGGGGCTAGGATGATTAGATCCTCCAGGTGAAGGTGGAGGAGTAATGCTAGCCCCTCTTGAAGAGAACCTGGGTATGTGTAGGAACAAAACCAATGGAAGAATAATACCCAAGAAGAACAAAATGATTAGGTCCTCTAGATGGAATCTGGGAATGATTAGCAGTAGAAGTATTCATATCATTATACCTAGGTGGAAGTGATGTATTTGATCTAAGAGGAAGTGGTGTTCCAATGGGAGCTTGACTGATTACCAAAATTTTGGTAGAAACATGCATAATTTGTGGGACCATGGTTGAGATAGCGAGATGGAGAGGAAGAATTGTATGAGAACCAACCAACAATTGGTATGATATTGTGAAAAAATTATTGGTTGTGCCAGTAAAATGATCTAAAGGTACTATATAAGCAGTGGAAGTCACAGGCGTATGTGATGCCATAGGTTGATTAGAGGTCCTCTGGTGTAGGTGATTCATTCCTAGCTTTCCAAAAACATTATGTCCCGAAGAGGTCCTCCAAAGAGAACGAACAGGGACATAAGTGTTAGGATTAAAAATTCCAATAACACGAACTGAATTTCTAAATGACTCACTCTGGAAGGGTGGATCATCTACACCAGAATATGTGTCAGGTCTAGTAGGTATTCTAGTATAATATTCAGCAAAAATGTCTCTCAATGAATTTATTTGGAGAAAAAGTGGATCTTGTACAACACTCAATAATGGATTTACAGGAAGTATTGATTCCTCCAATGGAGTAGAACTTTTGATCTCAAAGGATAAGTCGTTATTGGATACTCCTTTAGGAGAACCCTCTGGTGAGTTAGGAAGAAAAGGAGTGTATTCTTCTGGATCTTTCGAAGGTAACCCTTGCATCCTACATGAACGGTGAGGGCCCATGTTGGCCACACCAAATAAATAATGAAAGAAAGATATGGCTAAATAAAGAAACAAAAAACACTCACTAATAAAATCTAGATATCAAACACGCAAACAAACCTTCCTATTTCGAAGTCAGTAGTTGGTGATGAAATCCAATGTTGTGAAATCAATACAAGAAGGGAATGGGATAAAGTGGGTGGAAAAGTTACGTTGACGACTTGCTTAATGGACTTACACACTGGTGCAAGCTCCCACACATAATTGTGGGTATACCCTCCAAGGAGCCCGAGGGAGTTTGGCCAACTTCGATTCCAGGTACCGTGAAGACTTGCCCCTCCACAGTCACCTCGTGTAAAGAATCTAAAGAGATATGCCACTAAGGTTACCAATTACGAAAATTATTCCTGGGGAAGCAGTCGACAATCTGATCCATGCACAAGGGCAGGGTATCTAAGCCCAAAATAAAATCGAGAATGTCCCCACAGGATTTTCTTCTCATGTGACCCACAATAATATGTGCAATATCTACACTAATACCAACAAAGCAGGGTGAGTAACTTTGTCGACCCTAATGCGACCTTGTGATTGACCCTTGTGTTAGAAGGGCTTCCCAAGAGAAAATGTAGAAAGTGTATTCATACTCTCCCTATCACAAGATACTATTGTGTGTTTTGATTCTTCTAAGAGTGTGCCTTACAACCTATTCCAAAGCTCTATCCTAGCTAATGTTGGTGTATACAATTTCTAGACAATAAAATTTTCTAATATATTTTAAAATTACGCTGTATTTTAAAGGTTTTTGTTTACTCAAAAAGGGAAACATAAGTGAAACTGATGATGTATTCGACCTTGACCCAATAAAATGAAAAAAGAGATGAAATTAAATAGTTACATTCAATGAACTCTAGTTACAATAGGGAGAAGATTTCTCTTTCCAAAATACAAAAAATACAAAGAAACATTTCTCAATCTTTGAATGATATGAATTCCAAACAATCAAAACTACTAAATCTTCTAATTTTCTCTTTTTGACAAATATTTGAATGCAAAAATTTTCTTACAAATACTACTAAAAAGAAGAATGAACTTCAGTCCTTTCCTTTTCAAATTAGAATAGAGACATAATCTAATAAGAAAGAATGGTCTAAGAAGACTTAATGCACTCTCAACGCTATTTTCCAAATCAAACTCATAATGGAAGAAAAAATGAAAAGATAAGAAAACATTTTGTTGGATGAAAACAACAATTGTTTCTTAATCAAAAACAATCCAAAACTTAAAATCAATCCAAAACTCAAAAGAAATCAAGAATGACTTATCAAACAAGCACCCAGGAACAAAGCCTTGATATTAAACCCTTATGATAAGAAGTAAAAGATGAAATTTACAAATCTCATAAAGAAGACTCTCAATCCTTGAAAATAAATAAATCCATTCTTAAAAGATGTAAACCAATCATTCACCAAGGATAAAAGTTCATCCCAAGAAGTAAATACAAATCTAGGAAAAATAAAGAAAATTTGACTGTCAATCCAACAATTCCTACACGAATCGTCGCAGGATGAAGAAGGGTATAGTGCAATGATGTAGGATCGTTGCAAGCTATCAGCAAGACATAGTGCAATGTCATCTCCCTGGTCTACACAAGTAGAGTGAAATGATAAAGAATCATCACAATTTGAAAGTAGGACACAATGCGATGATCTATGAATATAAAGAAAATTTGGAAGAAAGACATAATCTTTCAATGAACTTTCAGAACCAGGGATTCAAGATGGATCACCCACAGACTCAGAGAATGAAATTGATCAGAATAAGGTAGGCTAAAATCAAATAAGAAGCACAAACCAAAATAATTTGTATCCCCAGTATGGTCACCAATTTTTTTATTAGACAAAAGTGAGGACACAAACTAATGTCCCTAACTTCCACATGAAGCTATAACAAAACAAGACATAATACAAACTTCACCTTAGACTTCATTGTCATATAAACTAGTTCAGAGAGGAAAAAATGGCATACCTTTTAAATGATGCTTGATCCTCGCTGGTTTCATCCTCATCGCTCCATATTTGGATTTGCAGGATGGTGAACTTGTTTAAGAAGCACAAACCAACAAAGAAAGAGAACAAATATGTATATATTCCAATGAATTCTATGTATAAGATCAAGGAGTTATACAAAAAAATTCAAAACACCTTTATAGGGAATAAATGTATTGTTGCATTATATTAAATGGAAAGTGGAGAATACAACCCATTCCTTGATGTTGCAAGGTCCCTTTTAATGTCTCTTTGCTCCAACACACACACCTTTTCTCCAATGCCTTTGATGAAGAATATCCACAATATGACTTAGAGAGATCATGAAAATCTATCTCGCGTATAATCTATAGCAGAACTCTTCATGCATAAGCAAGCCTTTTCAAAACTTCACCTTTTCCATGAGAGATATCTCTTTATATATGTTGAAAGAGGGATGGATGAGGATATTAGGATGATCATATACCTGCTATTTGGAGGGTTATTTCTATGGATTTCATTGTTGGCTTACCTAAATTGAGAAATAAGTCAGTAATCATGGTGGTAGTCGATCATATTTCCAAATATGATCATTTCTATTCTCTTCAACACCCATTCACTGCATGCACAATGGCGCAAATTTTCATGGATAATATCTTCAAACTTCATGGCATGCCACATTCTATTGTCTCTGACAAAGATCAAAATTTCACCAAGAAATTTTGGCAAGAAATTTTCAAGCTCCAAGGAACCGAATTGCATCTCAATAGCACCTATCATCCCCAGACGGATGTCCAATGTTAAGTTTTCAACAAGTGTTTGGAAACATATTCATGGTGTTGTGTATCCGACATACAAAATAAGTGGGCTCATTGGTTACCCCTAGTAGAATGGTGGTACAACACATCTTAACATATAACTACTCGCATGACTTTTTTTGAAGTAGTCTACAGACAAAATCCATCATCGATTCTCTCATACATTCCAAGTGTCTTGAAGGTTTAGTAGGTTGACAAAAAATTTATAGTCCGAGAGGCCATTCTTCGTACCCTCAAAGAAAATTTGGTCATGGCTCATAATCACATGGAGAAACAACAAGATCAGGGTTGTTCTAAATGTAAATTTTCTAAAGGGTACTAGATGTTTCTTCGTCTGCAACCTTATAATAATACTTCATTCAAAGATGAACACTATCAGAAACTTGCTTCCAAATTTTATGGTCCTTATACAATTCTCAAGCGAATGGGGCCTTTGTCTTGCTGGTTTCTCTTCCCAGTCATTCTAAGCTGCATCCTAATTTACATGTCTCATGCTTAAAAAAAAAAATTGGAACTAAGTGTCATCATATTTCCATTGAAGTAGAGAATAACTAAACTAGAACTTGTCCATAATGACCAATTTTCTAGGAATACTTGGGTATATTTCTTGATAAATAAAATCATGTCTTTGAAAGATTCATGGAGTTTAGGGAACCTGTTGAAAAAAAATTCAACAAACCCATGAAATGTTCGATATTTGAAAATACAGGAGAATATGCGATCAAGGACTTAGAAATATACTTTTCATAGAATAGTATCTCCTAGTAGAGGTATGTACCTCTGACACCCCAGAAAGGTGTCGATGAATAAAATAATTGGATTTTCGTATAAATGGAATATTGTTCAATTTAGGCCAAAGGTCCATGGACTAATTTTTGGGAATAATATGTGTATTTATCAAACTATGTGTTAAACTTGACTCCAACTAAAGCTATATAGTACAAGATTCCAGTAAAAAAGTGGAGCAGAAAGAAACCCTCATTTAGACACCTTAGAAATTTTGGATGCATTATATAGGCTCATATTCTAGATAATAGAAGGAAGAAATTGGATGCAAAGATTCATGTTCATATGATGATGGGATACCTTGAAGAGTCAAAGGAATATAGACTATTTAAACTTATCCAAAAATACATTATATATATAAGAGATTGTTAGAAATAAATAGATGTGCTCGTTTTTCCATAGACAATATAACAATACTATCACCCAACCATAGGCACAAAGGCCACCCCCGAGCACCTTAACCTTGACATAAAAAATAATTCTAGAAGTAGACCAATAGCCAACCAAGGTAGTGCACCTTTCTCCAAGGCTAGTGCACCAAGAAATAATAAATAAAGACCAAGTAGAATGTCCAAACCATAAACAAGAGAAAGTCCAACCAAAATCCAAAATCCCAGTTGCAGCAGCTCCAGCTGCACTCCCTCTCCAAACTTGTGCATCACTAGTCCTTATTCAGTTATGAGAGTGAGAGTGACAAATGAGCTCTAACGCATTCTATTTATACTTCTCTATCTTACTTGACTGGGTCAAATTCTCTTTATGGAGGCTAATAACTCAATATTAAATATTCTCTTGAGTCAACTTGTCTTCTAGGGTTATTATCCAACATTTTAGGGTTTCTCTTGCTTCCTAGGATATTCTAGTCTTGTCAAAGGTTACATGGAGGTTAATACCTCCTGTAGCTACCATAATATCAACACTCCCTCCTAGCTAGGGAGGTACTAAAGGTGATGGTATTGAGCACAAATAAACCATTCAACCGGTAGCATCATCATAGCCACACATTCTATCTCATGATCATGCAGATCAACTCACGAACAACATCATCACTATCAGTATCATCTAATAGCATCAACTACATCATCTCTCAAAGCCATACTCCATATGAGTAATCATGCATGATGATGAATAAGTCACTCACTCCACAAAGTGATACAAGAACCATTCTTCTAATCCAGACATATGTCCTAGAAGAATAATTGTTCCAACATATGCTGGAAGCCATGCCATGGGATACAAGGACTGTTTGTTGAAAAGTCAACAAGAAACATGTGTCTAATTTACTTTTCTCTTAAATAAATTGGAGAATAAATATTAATCTATTATTTCATTCATAACTAAGTGAGTTGGAGTTGTGACAAATCATAAGTGTAGTTAAGTGAGTTAAGATCAATTTTACTAGTTGTAACTAAACTTGCACTAGTGAGAGTTCAATTATTCAATGAACTCACAAGCAACTGAAGATTCGCCACGGTTAACTACATGCATGTCAGATCCAGTGGAGACCCAGTTGAGATAACAGGTGAAAGGAACAGTTTGGCTATCAATTGTGATTTGATCACACATGTAGTGGATATTCTTATGAGCATGTGAAAACTAGGTAATTCGATAGCGAGAATTCTAATTGCAGAGATTGTGTAGAGGAGGCAGGTTGTCTGGACATGGAGAATTGGAACATGTATTTTCTAATTTGTGTATCACAGTGTGAGACGATTGTATTGTACTGAGAGCTCTTGGATTAGAGTTTTGTATGAGATTGTTTCACGATTCATGATATACATAATATATGATAGTGGGGTTTTTAGCTTTACGCTTTCCCAGAAAAACTTATGTGTTATGTGTTCTTGATATTTCACGTTGTGATTGTGGTTGTGATCGTGGTTTAATTTTCCACAAGAATAATAGTAGAATAAATTATGTATTTAACAATGGCATATAATTGTTAGATCAGGAGAATCGCAGGAAATACTTAATTTGTATTGAAATTTCTACATGGTATTAGAGCCATAGAGGCCACGAAGCTACGGAAGTGAGGTGCGAACATAATTTCATTCTCGTAGGTCCCGTCTCTAGCAGGGTGAGAACTTTAGTACTGTAGACTATGCACAGTTCTCAAAGCAGAAATTATTGCACCCTAGTCAAAGGAGCGGTGCAAAATTCAAGGTGATTCTCGCAGGCTGCTTAAGGGATAAGTGAGAACTCCCCTCACCCTACAGTGAAGTATAGTGCGAACTTCCCTAGAAGGTTCGCAAGCTATACACTAGCAGGGTGCGAACTTCCTTAGAGAGTTCACAGGCTAGACATTGGCAGGGTGCGAACTTCCCTCAGGCTACTCTCAGGTGGGGTGCGAACCTCCCAGGGAAGAGGGATTGTAGCAGTTGAGTTTTGATGGTTGGATAACATTCGAATTTGCAGGATTTTCTTGGTGCGATAGTTGATTCAAGATCGAAATGTCTTTCAATGGCTTGAGTTTGGAGTATGCACTCGAGGGCAGATCGAACTACATTGCTTGGAAGGACAGGATGGAAGCGGTACTTGAAGACAATGGCTTGAAGGATTACATTGACAAAGATGTTCCTAAGCCGATGCAACAGAAACTGCAAATATTGATGCATGGAAAAAGAAAGTAGCAAAGGTGAGGAGGATTCTATTGGAGGGAGTACGAGACCACATTGTCTCAAGTCTCCATGGGAAAACCACACCACATGCAATGTGGAAGGTTTTGACGGATCTGTTCCAAAATAGTAGCAACCATAGGAACTTAGCGCTCAAATATAAACTCAGGAAGATCAAGATGGAGAAGGGCGACACCATTCCAAAATATCTCATGAAGTTTGTCCAATGTCGGGATGATCTTGGAAGTGTGGGAATAACAGTCACTGCTGATGATTTGGTGAGCTTGGCACTCCTAGGACTTCTCAAGAGTTGGCACAGTTATCAAGACTCTGTCAATGGAAGGGAAAAATTTCCGGATTGGGAATGACTATGGTCGGATCTAGTGCAAGAGGAGTTCAGGAGGAACACCAGAGATGGATATTCATCAAAGCATGATGATGAAGAGGATTGTGCTTTGACTGCCAAGGAAAGGAAAGAGAAAGGGAATAAATTCCATCCAAAATCAGAGTCTAAAGTCAAGAATCTGGATTTGTCCAAAGTGAAGTATTTTCACTGTCATGAACAAGGGCATCTCGCTACTAACTGTCCATAGAAGAGGAAGAACAAGACAGTTGCTGGATCTGCAACTAGTGAGGCTCTTGTCTCACAATTTGAGCTTGACTTTTCTTTGATTGCATGCATGGCTTCAAGTGCATTGGGATCGATGTGGTATTTGGATAGTGGCACTTCCTTCCACATGACGGGAAATAAAGAGTCTTTCATTGACTTGGAGGAGAAATATCTCAGAATGCATATAGAGATGGGTGATGATGGATGATACAGTGTGACTGGAATTGGTACCATTACCTTTCAGAGGGAGTTTGGTAAACCATTTCAATTGAAAAATGTTATGCATGTTCTAGGTCTGAAGAAAAACTTGGTCTTAGTCGCAATGTTGGAGGACAGAGGCTATGATGTTGTTTTTAGCAGTGGTAAAGCCTATTTGTGACATAAAGAAATGGGTCAAGTCAAGAAGATAGGGATTCGAGTTAAGAATCTCTACATGCTGGAGGTAGATGGATACGGTGCCATGATAGGCAAGGAAAAAATAGTGGTGAGCCGGGATGAGGGCGAATTATGGCACAGGCGATTGGGCCATCTTCATCATGGAGCTTTGAAGATCATGCAACAAATATCTATTGGAATTCCAAGGGGAACACTTGCTCAGTTAGATTAGTGCAAGGGGTGCACCCTGGGGAAGTATGTAAAGTCCACCTTTCATGAAAAGGAGAACCGTGCTTCGGTGATCCTGGAGATAATTCACACGGATGTCTGTGGACCATTCTCGGTTTCTTCAACAACAAAACATAGGTATTATGTTATTTTTGTTGATGAATTTTCTCATAAATGATGGATATTCTTCATGCAGAAGAAGGATCAAACATTCTCAAAGTTCTGTGAGTTTAAAGCAATGGTGGAGAAAGAGTCGGGGAAGAAAGTGAAGGCCCTAAGGAGCGATAATGGTGGAGAATACATCTCTAATGAATTCAAATACTTCTGCAGCAGAGAAGGAATTCGAAGAGAACTCATAGCGCCTCATAACCCACAACAAAATGGGGTTGCGGAGAGAAAGAACAGAACGATCATGGGTGCAACACGAGCGATGTTGCATGATCAAGGCCTACCAATGTATTTGTGGACAAAAGCATGCAATACTACGGTTTATGTGCACAATTGTTGTCCTCATAGAGTACTTGGCATGAGTACACTTGAAGAATATTTTACTGGTAAGAAACCTGATGTTCCTCATTTTAAAAATTTTGGCTCATTTGTTTATGTGCATGTGACCAAGGATTCCAGGAAGAAGCTGGAACTGACTGCTGAATTTGGGATATTTGTGGGGTACACATAAACACCCCATAATTATCATGTGTATTTGTCGAACATTAAGATGATTGTTATGCGACGGGATATAAAATTTGATGAGGGGAAAGTCATGTGGTTGTCGCTTGAGAGGGAGCTAGACTTGCATGCAGAAGAGGAACGGTTGGTTCCCAAGGATGAGTCTCAAGATGTGGATCAGCCACATGAGGAGGTTCATGGAGTGGAGGAAACCACTCAAGAAGATCCATCCATCATAAATGGAAGAAGGCGCACCATGGAAGCTGACAGATTAAGACTAGATTCTACACAGAATGTAGGAGCCCCTACTTCACATCGCAAACAGAGACAGTCTCCTGATCGATTTGCTAGATACATGGCTCTCATGAGAAAATGTATTGTGACTGAACAATCTTCCTTTCAGGAAGTAGTGAAGGACCCCACTTGGGTTGATTCTATGGTAGAGGAGTATGACTCCTTTGTAAAAAACAATGCATGGGAAATTGCCCCAAGACCAATTGATAAATCAGTGGTGGGATCAAGATGGATCTACAAGGTAAAGAAAGTTGTTGATGGGAGTGTGGCGAAATACAAGGCCAGGTTTGTGGCCCAGGGCTTCTCATAGATCGAGGGGATAGATTATAATGAGACCTTTGCACTTGTCACAAGGTACTCTTCCATAAGATCCATCCTTGCACTCTCAGCGCAGATGGGCTGGCGCATTCATCAGATGGATGTAAAAACGGTGTTCCTCAATGGGATCATTGAGGAAGAAGTGTACATTGAACAACCAGAAGGTTTTGAGACCTTTGATATAGATTTGCATGTGTGCAGACTCAAGAGAGAATTGTATGGGCTGAAGCAAGCACCCCGTGCTTGGTACACTCGAATAGACAACTATTTCACTGGATTGGGCTTCACCAAAAGTGAAGCGGATGAAAACCTATACCAAATTGTGGTGGAGGGTAAGATTTTAATCATTGTTCTTTATGTTGATGATTTAATACTGACTGGTGATGAGAAGCTGATACAATCATGCAAGGATGAGCTTGCAAAGGAGTTTGAGATGAAGGATTTGGGCCTTCTTCATTATTTCCTTGGATTGGAAATATGGCAGCGAGATGGTGAAATTTTTGTGTCTCAAGGAAAGTATACAAGGGAGATACTGGGTAAGTTTCACATGGAAGGATGCAAACCCATGGATACTCCTCTTCCAGGAAACTGGAGGAAAGAGGATGCTGCTTCTGGAGAGGTAGTGGATGCTACTGTCTGTCGACAGTTAGTGGGTTCGCTAATGTATTTAATGAACACGAGACCGAACATTTTCTATGCGGTTAACTAGCTAAGTCAAGTGATGGTTAAGCCTACCAAACTATTTTGGAAGGTGGGTAAGCATGTCCTGAGATATCTGAAGGGCACATCTGAGTATGGATTATGGTACAGACAGACGAATGAGGTGAAGTTGCATGGATTCACAGATGCAGATTGGGCGGGCAACCCAACGGACAGAAAGAGCACATTAGGGGGGATCTTTAGTATCGGATCTACAACTTTTTCTTGGTACAACAGGAAACATAGATCTATGGCACTTAGTTCAGCGGAAGAAGAATACATGGAAGCGAGTCAAGCTGCATATGAGGCTATATGGATAAGAAAGATATTGGTTGGTTGGTTTGGTTCTCATTTAGATCCTACAGCGATTTATTGTGATAATCAGAGTTGCATTAAAATATCGCTTAATCCAGTGTTTCATGATAGATCAAAGAATATAGATATCTAGTATCATCATCTCAGAGATTGTGTGCAGCGGAAGATCATGTTGCTTCAATACATTCCTACTGAAGATCAGGATGCAGGCATTCTGACAAAGGCGCTCACCAGGAGAAAATTCGAATATCATAGAGACAAGATTGGGGTGAAGGATAATACCTTTCTTGTTGAGAGGGAGTGTTGAAAAGTCAACAAGAAACATGTGTCTAATTTACTTTTCCCTTAAATAAATTGGACAATAAATATTAATCTATTATTTCATTTATAACAGAGTGAGTTGGAGTTGTGACAAATCATAAGTGTAGTTAAGTGAGTTAAGATAAGTTTTACTAGTTGTAACTAAACTTGCACTAGTGAGAGTTCAGTTATTCAGTGAAATCACATGCAACTGAAGATTCACCACGGTTAACTACATGGATGTCAGATCTAGTGGAGACCCAGTTGATATAACAGGTGAAAGAGACAGTTTGGATATCAATTGTGATTTGATCACACATGCAGTGGATATGCTTATGAGAATGTGCAAACTAGGTAATTGGATAGCGATCATTCTATTTGCAGAGATTGTGTAGAGGAGGCAGGCTGTCTGGACACAGAGAATTGGCACATGTATTTGCTAATTTGTGTATGACAGTGTGAGACGATTCTATTGTACTAAGAGATCTTGGATTAGAGTTTTGTATGAGATTGTTTCATGATTCATGATATACATAATATATGATAGTGGGGTTTTTAGCTTTACGCTTTCCCAGAAAAACTTATGTGTTATGTGTTCTTGATATTTCACTTTGTAATTGTGGTTGTGATAGTGGTTTAATTTTCCACAAGAATAATAGTAGAAGCAATTCTGTATTTAACAGTGGCGTATAATTGTTAGATCATGAGAATCGCAGGAAATACTTAATTTGTATTGAAATTTCTACACTATTCTTCTAATTCGGACATACGTCTTAGAAGAATAATTTTCCTGGACCATTTTCTCTCCGGCCACTACTTTGAAATTAGGGAGACTGACCATTCTTTTGATACAAACATATGTCCTAGAAGAATAGTTGTCCATGGTACATCAACAATCTGTCAACTTGGACCATTCTTCACAGGGAGAATGTATATCCACTAGTAATCTTTCAACTTGGACCATCCTCCATAGGAAGGATGTCTGTGCACCGACAATCTGTCCTACTTGGAACATTATCCTCCTGGATAATGTATGTCCATCAACACACTAACTATCCATCTAGTTGGAAATCATATCCGACACTAGTGATAATCTCCATGGAAATAAGAACAATGCCATCCAATAGAACACAATTGTGTCTATCCATAGTAGTACACAACTACTACCCAGTGGTACACAACCACTCCTAGTAGCATACGACTACTAACCAATGACACACAATCACTACCAGTGGATCAAATCCACCATAGTAGAATACAACTACTATCCAAAGACATACAGTCTCCAGAACAATCATATCATCTGATATCAACAATATCATGATACAAAATGAGTCATCTGGGCCATTCTTCCAATCACATATGTGAGATATGGAAGATCATCTTTCCTCATAAAGTAAAACATCAGCCACATGATATCTGGAATATTATTCCCAAGCATAGAAGAATATTTGTCCTTGATTTCTAAGCCTGGACCATTCCTCTGGCACTAATCATAGTGAAACCTATAGAGAATGAGTCTACCATAGGGAATGTTTGTCCTTGATTGTTGAACCTGGACCATTCACCTAACTGGTCCATTACTCCAACTGTAAAAATAGTGCAACCTGGAGAGAATGATTCTTCTCGAGGGAATGACTTTCCGAACCATTTCCTATGGAAATGACTGTCCTGCACCAACCTCCAAAACAGACCATTGTTCGAAGTTGCTCACAACTCTGAACTTTGAAAGAATGAATTCTTGATGAGGTGAACCATTCTACTCGAACACTACTCATAGTGACTACCAAGAAGAATGATTATCCTAGACCATTACCCCACACTACCTACAAGGGGAATCGTTGTCTATGGTACATCAACAATCTATTGGACCATTTTCATTACGAAAATGACTGTCCAATCTGGACCATTTTCCAAACTGGAAAATGACTGTCCATTAGAAATCTTGATCCACTTTTTGGACTCAAAATGAACTTCCCAACCTAGACCATTTTACGAAATTCTCATCTTGGACAGAGGCTTTACCAAAATATCTACCATCTTCTCATCTGTGGAGATATACTAGAGAACCACTTCTCCCTTATGGACTTTATCACGTAGAATATAATGCTTGATCTCAATATGCTTCTACCTATCATGGAACACCAAGTTATATAGAAGCTTCACATATCGTTGATCATTACAATATATCATGGTCGAATTCAACACGAGATTAGACAGTCCAGAAACCAACTTATGGAGCCAGACTGCTTCCGTACAAGAATCGCAAGCTACAATATACTATGCTTTTGTAGTGTTGAGTGCAACAAACTTATGTTTCATGTTATCCCATGACATCATGGAAAAATTCAAACTGAAACATATCCAAGTAGCACTTCTTTTATCACTTTCACTCCCTTCCCAATTTGAATCAATAAATCCATGCAATTGTATATCATAACTTAAATGTCACACAAAACAAATATCCAGTTGAGTATTCTCCAAATACATTAACGAGTTAATCAATTGTCAATACATAGATAGGTATACTGGATTAGAGTCTCTCAACTTCTTAAGATATGTCATCATGGGAGTTTTCCATGGATTTGCAATCCATCATCTCAAACTTTTGAAGAACAATTTAAATTACTTCCTCTATCATAGGAAGTTTTCACCATGCTTTTGTTGTACATGAGAGGCTTTGAACCAAGTTTTCTTGAATCCATACAAGGTCTTCTTCCATCTGCGTACAAGGGTCTCTTTCTGGTATACCTCAAAACCTTGAGGTTTCTCTGCATACTCTTCTTATTCAATTACTCTGTTGAGAAGAACAATCTTTACATTCATCTAATGTAAACTCCAACCCATGGATACTACAGGATATATAATGTCTTAGATAGAGGTATATCTGGTTACTAGAACAAGTTGTCATCGTAGTATTCTCCCTCCTACCGGGAGAACCCTCTAGCCCAGAGTCTCTCCTTGTATCTATCAATGATTAAGTCTTTTTCACAATTTATCACACACATTTTTCTTCATGATAGCTTCCTTCCATTCATTTCGCTTGACTTCTTTAAGTGGATTCAAACTAGTTCAATTGTTTGTTCTGACTTTTCTTTCTTTCTTGGAATCTTCATGTTCTTCCTCATGTTTCTCTTAAATGTTAGAGTCCATGGAATCTTCTATATATTACATTCCCTTCTTTCCTAAAGGATCCAACCTTATGCCATACAAACATAAATGTAGATGGACAACCAAGGATATTCAAGGCTTATTTTCAAAGAAGACTTCTTCTAGAGTCAAACCAAACACATGTTTCTTATCATGGATTCTACTTCCAATGAAGAACATCGATGGATACTTCATAGTCTTTGCGGATTCTTCTTCAATGGATCATATCGTTGGGGATTTTCTCCCTCCTAATCTCGACTTCATGCCTGAATGAGCAATATGCATGCTCTTCTTTTGGAATTTTGTGATCGACTCCCTCCATCTAAGAGAGTCTATTCTTTCGTCTGATGTATCTCTCTTTGCTTTCTACAAAGTGGCACGAGCTTGTTCTATTTTCCTTTTGATTTTTGACTTCCTTCGAGTCTGAATCCTATGACTCTATTTAAGTTTGTTTCTATTTGTTTTGATTGCTTCCAATCTAGAATTTGTGTCATCCTTATAAAATTATTCTATAACATCTTCTGCAAGGATTGTTCATCAAACATAGTCCACAAGGGTACCTACCTAGAACAAGAACAACAAGAGAAAACAAGAAATATCTATCTAGAGGAGATGTTAGCTCAACTTTTGAAAAAGTACAATGATCATCTATATTAATAGTATTCATATGTAGTTGAGTATTCATTGCACCTAGAAATAATAGAATCTTTCAAAGACTGCTTTCACAATTTGTAATGTAGCAATTATCACCCTTGATATACATAAATTTGAAGCTTAACAATTTAATCAAACCTGTAACCTTAAGCCTCAACTACTATGGACAGTGTGATTGTTCCTATGAATGCATTGAATCCAAGATTACAGTTTGGACAAGGTCTCTAACACTTTTCCTGCAAACACACTCACATTTTTCTAGATGATATAACTTGGATAAGATATACAAGTGAATAACTTTGAATTCTTGTAGCATCGTCTAGCTTGTCTTCCAATATGAAACTAGGTACCATCTTGACAAGAAGAGATTAGAAAGTCATTCACAAGATTCAATGATTAGAACAAGATAGAAACTTTGAGTACAAAATCAATTTGACAAGAAGTCAACCTTTGACATTGACTAGTCAACCTTTGACTTTGGCCAGTCAAACTTTAACTTTGACCAAAGATTCAAACCTGACATTTTTTTCTAGATGAGAGTACCAAGAGGTGCGCTAGGATAGGGAACACTAGTATCTTAAGGAATTAGGTCAAATTATTCATCATAAGTGCCCAAACATAAGGGTTAGGGTTTTTTGCAGTTACATAATCAGAAAACCTAGTTGCAGTTGTAATTGGTGCCATAACGAGATTAACAAATAACTTCCCAATCTATATTCCAATGGTTAGAATATCTGAAGACAATGTGGGCCCATAACCTATTAGAAATAAATATATGTGCTCATTTTTCCACCCAACCATAGGTACAAAGGCCACCCCCGAGAACCTTAACCTTGACAGACATAATAATTCGAAAAGAAAACCAATAAGCAACAAAGTTAGAGAACCTTTCTCCAAGGATAGCACACCAAGAAAGAATAACCGAAGACCAAGCAGAAAGTCCAAACCATAACCAAGAGAAAGTCTAGCGAAAAGCCAAAATCCTAGTTGTAGCAGCTTCAACTGCACTCCCTCTCCAAACTTGCGCACCACTAGTCCTTATGCAGTTATGAGAGTGAGATTGATAAATGAGCTCTAGCCCCTTCTATTTATACTGCTCTATCTCACTTGGCTAGGCTGAATTATCTTTCTGGAGGATAATAAGTCAATATTAAATATTCTCTTGAGTCAACTTGTCTTCTAGGGTTATTATCCAATGTTTTAGGGTTTCTCTTGCTTCCTCAGAATATTCTAGTCTTGTCAAAGGTTACACGTGGAGGTTAATACCTCCCGCAGCTACCATAATATCAACAAAGACATTGTATTTTATGAGACTACCTTAGGTATTACTATGGTGAATTCCTTTTCTATATTATTGAATAATGATTCATTGGAAATCTTATGGAATTCTACATTGACTAATTTCAGATCATTGACTTAATAGTCGACATCTCTTTGGACTCTACTATTGGTGAACCTTCCATAATGGAATCAAATTTAGTTTTTGATAGTCTTAATATTGATACATGAACTCCTTGAACAATTGGAGCTTGTCTCCCTAGATGGGCTTCCAGGACTATTGAATCTTTTGAAGTTGATGTTGAAAACATTAATGCCTTTGGAAAAACTAGAAGTTAGAAACAACATGGTAGTGTTTCTTTAATGGTGGATGTGTTAGAGGAATTTGAACCAAATACATATGAGAATGCACATGGTATACATGAATGAGAGAATTCTATGGTTAATTAGTATCATTCATTGATAAAGAATGACACATGAGATTTAATTCCTTGACGATAATGAAAGAATGTACTAAAATGTTGATGGGTCTAAAATTCTAAATCATGTCTAAAGGTTTTATTAAAAGACACAAGGTTCGTTTGGTAAATAATATATTTTATCAAAAATAAAGCATCAACTACATTGAAACCTTTGCACCATTTGTAAAAATGAACTTTTTTTAATTGATTCTTTGACTAGTACTTATCTTGGATGGGAAATACATCAGATGCATGTAAAAATACCTTTTGTTCATGGTGATATCACTAAATAAATTTATATTGAGAAATCCCTTGGTTTTGATAAGGATAGAAGTCTTGTGTGCTTGACTAAATAAATCCTTGAATGGTTTGAAACAAGCCCCTACGACATGGTATGAGAAGATTAAAATTCTTTCATCAATCTTTGTTTCAAAAACTACGAATATGATCATAGTATCTATGTATTTCATGTAAAATATGAAACATTTATTGTTGAAATGTATGTGGATGTCTTAGTAATTATTCAAAACAATGTAAGTTTGATTATGGGTTTGAAGAACTAATTGACAGATACCTTTGAAATGACTAATCTATTTTGTTTCATTTCTTTTCGAGCATCGAAGTCACATAAATGGATGATTGTATATTTATATCTCAACCTTATATGTGTTGAACCTTTTACATAAGTTTAGAATTTAATACTATATTCTGTAATGTCCCCACTTTGGGACATCATCACAGGGCAGAGATTTATGATGACCAGAGTAGCCAGATGGGTGCTAGAGCGAGTATAGGGGTATTTGAGAGGCATTGTGGGGTCCATCCTGCATTGATGATCATATTCCATCATTATGAGCCATTCCACACAGGTTGGCTTTGGTTTCATTGCATTCCGACGATTTCCATGATTTTGACTATTTTGAGCTATAAGTCAATGGAATTCACTGAAGAGGTCATTTTGAGCACATTACTTGGAGGGACCTCTCAGTGTAATAGCTCATTGGAATCGCGAGGAGAAACACTACATGATGGGATGGATAGAAGTGACTTTCAGTGTCCAGGGAAGCCACAAGGAGAGATAAGGAGATTTTCAAAGGTAAAAAGGTTAATTAATTAATTAAAGTGATTTAATTTATTAATTAAATATTAATAAAATGAAAGTCACTTTGGAGGGACAAGGTGAGCCAAAAAGTATAAAGGAAAGGCAAGGGCCTCTTCTCATTCATTCATGTATGATCTTATTTTGATTTCTGGCTTCTAGCTAGTGAGCCCAATATTGGGGGTTTTGAGGGTTTTGACATAACAAACCCTAGAGGACGATTCGGTGGTGAAAGATTCCACCTATCTTGTCCCAAGCTTGGTCTCAGAGATGCAATACTCTCCCACACCATTCTAGTTCTAGATATACTCAGTTGCAAGATGATTCTACATCAGTTTCATGTGCAGATAGAGAGAGGGCGCGCCAGTTGAGGGATTCCAGCAAGAGGGGCGCACCATCTTTGGAGAGAGATTCGTTGTAGGAGATTGGCAGGGTTGTTGAGGATTATATCACTTGGGTTTTCATTGCAGGGCCTTGGACATAAGATTTAGTGCTTTCTGAGACAGTTTTATGGCTTAGATTATTTCTTGAGCAGTGGGGCGAATTGAAGAGAAGGAGGGCGTTTTTGAGATCCAGATCTAGTCCGTTTGGAGGGGTTAGACTTCAGATCTGACCCTAAGACTTTACCTAGTGAATTGAAGTGTCCCGATCTATATTTCTAGAGAGTTTCAGACCATTTGGAGGCCTCCTTCAACAGGGCCGAATTATCTAGGGTTTCAGTCATCTAGTGGGGCACACCATTCAGTGGGGGATTTCATATCTACAGAGATTGAGAGGGATCTTGGAGATTCGGTCACCTGGGTTGTTCTTAACATCACCCGATCTATCAGTTGGCATATTTATTAGTGTGATTGGACACTTTTGGCAGCAAGGCCGAATTATCTAGGGTTTCAGTCATCCAGTGGGTCACACCATTCAGTGGGGGATTTCAGATCTACAGAGATTGAGAAGGATCTTGGAGATTCGGTCACCTGGGTTGTTCTTACCATCACCCGATCTATCAATTGGCATATTTATTAGGGTGATTGGACACTTTTGGTAGCAGGGACGAGTTATTGAGGGTTTCAGCCTTCTATTGGAGCGTGGCATTCTT
>ML808037.1:179183-193050 GCA_009831015.1 Picea engelmannii
TTCTGCAATTCTTCAATTCTTGGAGTACTCTGATCTTGTAGATAATATTACTCAATGTATTCTCTGAAACTCCTCCAATTTTCACTCCTTGAATCCTCCCCAAAAAGAGGTTATAGAAAGAATGGTAGACTTTATTCAATTATTGTCTCTTCAAAAGACCCAACTTGTACAGTATGCCCCACACTCAATATTTAACATCTGATTCTCAAACTTGCACACATGAAACTACAGTCCGTACTCTTTCCAATGGAAGTGGTCCCACTTCATTTGGATTCTGTATGAAGAAGTTATGACGGTTTTACCTGGAACACTTGTTTATTGGCTAACTTCAGGATTGGTCACAAACCCTATCTTCCACAGAGTGTATATCCATAATTATAGTGAATCAAGAGATGAAATTTTTACTAGAGGTACCTTGATATTTCTTCTCAATACCATATAAATTTCACCATATGAATCGTTCTAGAATTTTTTTTATAGCAAAGATGGTAAGATGACCTGAAAATAACATACCTTAGAACACATCACCAAAAGACTTCATCCTCCCTTGAAATTCAACCTTCTTTTACTTCTTATTCCATCTAAAATTAGACTTGTATCAAATGAATGTATAATGATGTTTATTTATACCATTTATTTCACTTCCTTTTAACATTAGGGCCGACCTAACACGTTCTTATTTTGTAATTCTTTTCTTTAATTATCTTCAGGGCCTACATGTACAATTCACTTTGTCATCTTCAAAAATTCATTTCTCCTCAACCATGAGGATCCACGTGATGTGCCACATACCACCGGAAACAACATGATGTATACTATCCATCCATGGGTGTTTTATCTGCATGTGCATTTTCCTTCATGTCCAAATACCTTCATCAATCTCGTAGTCCAAAACCCATGACTAGGGTTGACATCAATGACAACAACCAATCTTCGAACAATTTGTCCTTGAAAAGTCTAGGCTGAGCTTCGATCCTGAGATCCCTGATAGGTCCTGTAGAAAAAGCAAAGATACAATGGAATTCATACTCTACTTATATTAGCTCAAATATAGATCCATATAATGAAGACAAACTCATATGGAACAAACATAAGTTTGAAAGAAACAGGCTAAGCATTGATATATTGATAAGAACAAGTAAAAGTGCTTACAATCCTTTGATGGAGGTGCAACAACTTCTTCCAGTTTTCCTTGTCCAACCCCTTTGATCAAGTAATCTACACTGATTTCTTTGATGACATCTCACTTATGAGATCATAATCTTGATATCTCCAATCTTCTCTATTAATACCACTTATAGGATCATAAGTTTGGTATCAATCTCTAGTCTCTACCTCGCCTTTCACCATGAGGAGGCCTCCTTATATAACCTTGGAGAGGCCCAACCACTTAAAATATCTTTGGGATAAGTTGAGGATTCTTCTCCTTCAGTTGAGGATCTTCCCTAAGATCATTCCTTGACCCAAGATTTGAACCCAACTACCTTCAGATATTGAGGGGAATGTCCAGTGATTTCCTGCAACAAACCAAAATTCGCCCAAAAAAGTGTAGCGCTCCCCAAAAAGGGTACACAGAACGTTTTAACGCTCCCCCAAAGAGGCCCAAGGAGTGATAGCACTCCCTGACAGTGGCTAGGGGGGCGCTTCCCTCCAAAATCCATTTTTTAGTGGTTTTTCCAGTGGCAAAAGGCTTGTACTCCTTGTCAGTTGATTTCTCTCCTTCAAAACTAGTCTTTGAGGTGTCTTAAGTGTCCTTGTGATGTCGTTAGAGGAACGACATAGGAAATATGGAAGTATGATGTTTATGACACTTGTGACACTCATGGTCAAGATGCGACACTTGCAGACAAGATGCGGCACTTACAACACTTGTAACACTATTGAAGTGAGTAATTTTGATGTGTAACAATATGCAGAAGTAATTTTCTATCCAAAATATCCAAAGTATTGTGCTAATGGGGTGTAGGTGATGGAACAACAATATTTGTGATGCATATGGATTTTGGTGGCCTCCCAGTTATTCCAACTAGCTCATTTTGGTAGTTTTCCAGTTTGGTAGGTTTTTCCCTAGTTTTTAGGTTCCTGACTTGCGGGGTCATTTTGAGGCCCTAAACAAAGGTTTTTAGGGCTCTCCATAGTTAAAATGACTTTTAATAGATAGAAAAAATATGTATATTCCTCGAATATACCTTTCCAATGGGCTATTGTGCGCGTAAAATGAAGATTATATGCAAAAGTTACGACCCTGAGAAGTTGATGTACTAACTTACCCAAATAGGGCCCACGTTACTTTTGGCACTTCATCTCCTAGGGTTAGGTTTTTTGGATGTCTAGGGTTTATGACATTCATGTTTATTTTAAAAAGGCCTTCTGAGACTCATTGTAATCATATTCTTGCGAATGAGCAAAACCGTGAAATCTCTTCTCAGAGATAAGCCACGACCATTATAGCAAGCCTGTTCCACTGCATTTTACAGTTTCAGCTTATTTCCTTACTGAAAAGAAACCATATTTATTGTATATCTGTTATTCAGTGTTAAGCATATTTTGATAATAATATGTATTCATTTTGTTCTGCAAATATATTCTGGATGAGTTGTATCAGAGCGGTCTACTCCTTGTTGTTCTTAATGCATGTCCCCAACGAGGTCAGGGTATAAAGAATTGGGTCTCGAACTTGTTTCTCTTTAGAACAAAATCTCTCGCATGCCCAAACGACCTCTCATGGTAGAAGAAAATAAAGACGACGGGACATGAGATCCCTTCAAAATGTTGCTCGAGGAAGCCCTCACACAACAAAGGAACGAGATGATGGATATGTTTTCACAAATCCTTTGATGACTACCAATATGTAACACATCTTCCTCAAATGGAGGCATCGCCCCCTTCAAGGTACACATCAAATTCAATATTCCTATATTTGAAGGTTAGATAGACGTAGATGCGATAGAAAAATGATTGAATCTGCTAGAAGGGTATTTTTCTATCCATAACTTCTCGAATCGAGAAAATATTACTTTTGCGCTCCTCAAATCCCTCCCCCATGTCAAATATTGGTGGGAAACTTTATGTGAGAAAAATGAAATAGAGGAACCCTCATTATTTACAGTCACAGTCACTGGGAGTCCTTCATGGATTCTATTAAGGAACAATAATACCATGTTGGAATTTATGACGACTTGTACACAAAATGGACCACACTGCATCAGGAAAGAGGCAAAGCAGTGCCTGAGTTCACAAATATATTCCATACCTTGCACACCAAGATGGGTATCAAATATTCTGAGTAAAATTTGGTGTTCAAGCATCACGACGGTCTGCATAGATACATCCAGGCCAAAATGGATTTTATGGACATCTCATCCTTGGGCGTGACCTACCGATATGCCGTCAAAATCGAGCAAAAGTTCAAAAGAAAGACGCGACAATTTGGGCCTAGGAACCCCTCACAACAAAATCTAGAAAGGAGGCCCCAACCTACAAAACAAAGGACAGAGAAAAGATGAAGAACCTCAGGACAACCAGTCTAGGCCACAAGAAAAGAAGGACACCAGAACGACAAAGAAAGATACTGGGAAGTGGTGTGACTTCCATAAGAGCCCCGGGCATAACACTACTGATTTCCGCTCAAAGTAGTTGTTGGTGGCTAAGGTGAAAGCCTCTAAATCAGATGCGGGTTCCGACTTTGAGTCAGAACTAGAAAGGGGGAGACATATAATTGATGTAGAACCTAGTACTACTGTCGCTACCATGAAGCTCCATCCCGGTGAACCAGACGAGCCATAGGAAGTCGAGAGCCTTTTTCATTCACAGATGTTTGTGAAGGGTACCCCGCTGCAGTTCATCATTTATAGCATTAGCCAGAAGAAAATCATCTCAATAGAGGTTGTCAAGCGACTCTCCCTATCGAAAATTCCACACCCACAACCCTACACCATTAGATGGCTCCACCAAGGAAGCGACATTTGCATTAGCCAACAATTCCTCTTGTCATAGGACATCAATCCCTTTAAAGACGAGGTATTTTTTGATGTTTCCCTTCTTTAAGTTTGTAATGTTTTTTTGGGCCAACCATATTTATGGAAAAGTCATGATGTATATGAGTATAGGCCTCACAGTGTTATTATTACTTTGAAGAAGAAATTATACAAGATACCTGAGGCAATCCCACCCAGTGATATTTCCTTGATCTCTACCAAGCAATGTAGAAAGGTCATCTCTCGAACAAGGAAGTTAGTCTTCATCGTGATTCGCTCACAAAGTGAGAGAAATATCCTAGCCACATCCAGGGTCTCCGCAACCGACCTCTCTACACAACAAAAGCAAGTGTATAAGGTCATGGAAGAATACTCAGATATCTTCTCCTCACCTACCAGGGTACCTCTGCATTGTCAGGTCAAGAACCCCATCGATCTGACCCCCGATGCACCGCTTCCCAATGGGCCAGTCTACCATAGCTCTTTGTTCGAGAATGAGGAGATCAAGTGAAAGATCCAAGAACTGCTCCACAAGGGGCACATCCATCCCATCTCATCACCTTGTGGGAGCCCAATTATGCTGGTACAGAAGAAAGATGGAACCTAACAATTTTATATTTGTTACCGGGCTTTGAATAAAATCACAGTTAGAAATCGATACACAATTCCCTGAATCGATGACCTCCTTGATTAAATCATGGGGGCCAAATACTTCAGTAAGATTGATATGAATTCTGGCTAACACCAGGTCATGATAGAACATACAGATGTATGGAATACCAACTTCAAGTCAAAGGAAGGTATTTTTGAATGGTTGGTCATGCCATTTGGTTTGAAAAATTCTCCAACCACTTTCATGAGGATGATGGACAATATCCTACGACCATTCACCAATACTTTTGTAGTGGTGTATCTAGATGACATCCTCATTTACAACAAGACTTGGGAAAAACACTTGCATCATATTCAGTAGGTTTCACACACCCTGTGGCAGCACCAACTCTATGCCAACTTGGAAAAATGATCCTTCGGCCTGGACAAGGTTCATTACCTGGGATACATCATTTATCATCATGGCGTACATGTGGATCCAGCCAAAATCCAAGTCATCCGTGACTGGCCATCCCCAACCACACTCACTGAGCTTCAGAGCTTCTTGGGCCTTGCCAATTTCTACCGTAGGTTTGTGTTGGGATTCTCCCATATTGCATGGGCCCTCAACCAAGTAACCGGAGGTGATGGTAAGGAGAAATTTGTGTGGGGGCGGTCCCAACAACAAGAGTTCGATGATTTGAAGTAGCGATTGTGCTCATCCCCAGTACTTTCACTACTAAACCTACAAGATCCCTTTGATATCGAGATAGATACTTCATACTATGCTGTGAGTGTCATTCTCACTCAGCACAGCCACCCTATGGCCTATCATAGTGAGACACTATCATATGCTTTCCTTAAATACCCTACTTACAAAAAATAAATGTACTCCATTGTGAAAGATTACCGCCAGTGGAGACTTTACATTCTTGGGAAGGAGACAATCATCCACACTAATCATAAGCCATTGTAGTTCATGCAGACACAAGGAAAATTGCAGAATGACCACCATCAAAAGTGGTCCATGTACTTGCAACAATTCCACCTCAACATCAAGTATAAAATGGGAAGCACCAACCACGTTTTTGATTGCCTCAATAGATCTCCAGTCACGACACTCACCACATTGCTAGACTCTTACATCCATGAGACCTATGGATGCCCCCAACTCTATGAGATAGACCCAAACTTCTCCACAACCTACCAAATGTTGGGCGCAAATGTAGTTGTCACTAATTTCCATATTTAGGATGAGATGTTGTGCTGTCTGGTCCATTTCCATGTTCCATAAAAAGAGTGAGTGAGGCTGATCTAGGAATCCCACTACAGTCGAGTGGCATGACACTTCGGTGTAGAAAAGATAGTGGAAATGATGCAGAAAAATTTCTACTGGCCGAAACTTCGACAGGAGGTCAGTAAGTATATCAGGTCCTCCACTGCCTACAGGATTGCCAAACCGAACACTAAAAAACAGGGCTTGTACATCCCTATACCTACTCCTGATATGCCATGGGAATCCATCTCAATGGACTACATGTCAAGCCTTCCATCCACCAAGCAGGGAAATGACTATGTTTTTGTGGTTGTGGATCACTTTTCTAAGATGGAAATTATGGCCGCTTACAAGAAGAGCATCACAACAGAGGCCATTGCCAAGATCTTCTTTGAACGAGTCTGGGTAAATTTTGAAATCCCACAAACCATTGTATCAGATTGAGACATTTGATTTCTCAGCACATTTTGGTCAAGCCTCTGGTCACTGTTGGACACCAAGCTCACCAAATCCATGGCCTTCCACCCCCAGAAAGATGGCCAAAATGAGGTTGTAAATCAAATGATCGTGCATATCCTGTGCATTTATAATTCCAACCACCCTCGCACATGGGATGAGAGTCTCCCCTATGTTCAAAATAGCTAGAATCGAGCCCTACATAGCTTAACTAGCCACAACCCCTTTTAGGTGGGGTTGGGATTCCAACCATTGGGTCCCATAGATGTTGCACTACTCCTTGCGGTCACCTCATCCGACTCATATCCTTCTCCAAATAAAGTTGACAAAGCCACCCAGTTCATTGAGTAGATCCAACACATCCTCCAACAGGTTCAGGATATCCTACAAAAGTCTAATGACAAGTACAAGAAACACCATGATCAAGACTGGGTGACACATAAGTTTCAGGTGGGTGACAAAGTTTGGTTTCACTTACAGATAGAGTTCCTTAAAGGACCCCATCAGAATCTTTTCCCACTGTGTTATGGGTTGTACAACATCACCAAGGCTGTGGGTAATAATTCTTTCAAGCTCAACATTCCTCCTTTCCTTGTCTTCACCCAATGTTCAATGTGGATATCCTTCGATTGTATTTCCCACCATTATTGGACACCTCAGAGATAGAAAAACAATTGACACTATCTCAACCCCAATTTCATACAAAAGGAATCCAATGATCATATTATGGAAAAACAAATCAAGGGCACTCACGAGCAAAGGATCTAGCTTTATTGAGTTGTCAAAGTAGGGAAACTCCTGCACCAAGGCAAGTGGCTCACCCGGGGCCAAATTCAACAGAAGTTTCATCATCTGATGGGGGATCTCAACACAATGGGGACCATTGCTTCCTTAGGGGGGAGGATTGATCCATATGGATGTTAGTGGCCTCCCACCTATTCCAACTAGCTCATTTTGGTAGTTTTTTTCCTAGTTTTTGGGTCCTTGACTTGTGGGGTCGTTTTGAGGCCCTAAACAACGTTTTTGAGGGCTCAGCACAATTAGAATGATAGACCTTTCCAATGGGATATCATGCACCTAAAAAGGAGATCATATGCAAAAGTTACGACTACAGGAAGTTGATGTACTAACTTACCCAAACGGGGCACACATGACTTTTGGCACTTCATCTCCTAGGGTTAGGTTTTTTGGATGTCTAGGGTTTTTGATATTCCTGATTATTATAAAAATGCCTTCATAGCCTAATTGTAATCATGTTCTTATGAATGAGTGCAACCGTCACATCTCTTCTCAAAGATAAGTTTCCACCATTATAGCAATCTGGTTTTCGCTGCATTTTACAGTTTCAACTTATTTCCTTATTGAATAGAAACTAGATTTACTGTATATATGTTATTCTGTGTTAAGCATATTTTGATAATATTTTGTATTCATTTTGTTCTGTAAATATATTCCATATCAATTTTCTAGTTCATCACACCTTTGGACCTTCAAGAGATAATTAGTTGAAACTTGACCATTGAATGGGAGATCAATTGAGTGGTCAACTAATCATTCAACAATTCAATCCATTAGAACATAATATTTGACTAGGGTACAAAATAGGGAAAAAATCAAGGATTTACTTATGTTCCCTAACCAACCTATGTGGACCTTGAATTCCTCACTTCAAGGGAGTTGGTTACATCTTGGTGCTATATAATATGTCCCTATGGGTTGTTATAAGTGTGCAATGAAATGTTATGAGTAATGTGCTATATGTAGAAATATTTTTATTTCTTAGAATTTTTTTATGTTCATGTATGCTCGATTGTGCATAAGTGCTTTGATTGTGTCTCTATACACCACCTCTCTCTTACAATACTAGCTCTCTAATCTACCTGATCTTTTAGTTCTCCACTAATAAGTATTCACTTGACTTTAATTTAGGTTAATATTCTTCACTCTTTCATGATAGGGTATGATATTAGAGTTCCATTGCACAATGGACAAGTCACAAGGTTTGCCAACTCATTATTATAATGTATCATACATACTAAAGAAAATTTGACAAAGTAACAAACCTTCCATGCTTTGGTTCGATTCCCATCTTCCACTCTTCATATCATGAGTTAGGGTGTTAGTTTAGGATTATCTGTCTTGATTCTAGAGGTGGAGGTTGTTTAGAATTTTGCAATTCCATGGGGGTTTATCCAAACCACTCCAAAAATATGGAGTTATCATCACCGATTCATTTTATGAGGGTAGGTTTGACATATTATGAGTCATTTATGTCTTAAGGAATCCTCGGTAGATGTGATTTAGCATAAAATCAATTCCTATCTTTCCATATGTCTTTGTCCATAAAGGATCAATTTTTTTTGTATTCTCTTGAAATGTTCTAATTGGTCATGATGGGAAAAAATTCTTATAGTTCCATGACCATGATTTTCTCTTGACTCTACTCCTATGGTAGGTAAGACACTCATGCTAAGATGGGTAACTAACTACAATTTTCTCCTTTTCTTACTTACTACTATGGTTACTAATTCATTGGGCATATAGGTTCTAGGGTTATGGGAAAGTAGTTAGGGATTTTAGGCTTATCGATAGAGTATAATAATAACATTGATGGTCTCCTTTAGTCTTTGTATTCTACATGAAAATTGGATATGATATAAAGGCTTAGTTCGATCTTCAACACATTGGTGTTGAGGGTTCTTTGTCCACTAAAAGAAAAATGGGTGATGGGTACCATGTTCATTTTCCTTTACAATTTTGGGTAGGTATTAAGTTTTTTTTTTTCTTTTTTTCTTTTAATATGAATGTTATGGTTTGGAACATGTTTTGGATCTTCTATTTTAAATATAAATTATACTAGATGGAAACTTGTCAACTTTGTCCTAAAATACACACACCATGTTTATTAATTTTGGGTTCCTTACTCTAATATTGGTCGGGTACATGCTTTTACAATTATTTTTTTTAAGGAAATTGGGAAAAATTCTTATTCAAAAAAGTGTGTGTAGAAAATCATAGGAGAAGTTTTTACAATATTATATCAGAGCCAGTGCAGAGGCAAAAATTGAATGGATACTACTAGTATTTTCAAAAGGACACTTTAATACATACATGGAGTCTAGATAACTAGGAATCCGATTGTATTTCCTGTAAAAGACTCCTAGAATAAAAACAAAAAAAACATAGCATGGACTTAACTAATTAACAGGAATTTGGATGTCTGTTTCCTCTTCATGAGGAGGCAGTGGTGAATTCAAATCGGGAACCTATCTGGGTTGAGAAAGTGTCGATTCTCCATCTGAGATGTTCGAGGAAGAGGGCGATTGTACTAGAGATACATGCCGAGAGCACATCTCAACCACTTTTGAGTGTATCGCTTCCACTTCGTCCTTCAATTGTTGAAATCAATGTTGTTGTTCTACCATAATTTCCATGGTGGATTTCCAATGGACAAAAGATTCATTGAGCCGAAGATGGAGAATGGTCAACTGGTTAACCATTTCTTCGCGCTCCTCCTCCTACAACTCCATGTTCCAATGCTCTACACCTATCCTTCTATTTGTCATCAGAGTCCTCTTCTTTCTTTGTGATGTTCCTACACAATCTTCTCTCGAAAAGCTAGTGATATCTCCAAGACCCAACTCCTCAAAACTGTTGATGTTCTTCTAGTGGCTAAAAAAATTGAACAACCATTACATACTGCAAATTTCCCCCATGCTCAAATTTATCGTCTGCACGCTGCGTGCGAAGAGCCACCACATAGATTGATGATTATTGTCTTACATCAACATTCCTGAGTTGGAGGGGAGGTTGAGCATGTGACAAGACCTGAACCTTTTGAGCCCATCATGATTTAAGGTAGGAACCATAATACCAATCTCCAATGATGCCATGTACCAGCTAGATAGTACATGGCCCATGCGCGAAGAGGCCGAGAGCAGCCGTGAGCTAGGCTAGAGAAGAGAATATAGAATCAAGTGCATGTGTGAATAAGTGAGAAGTAGCAGAAGGATAGGGATGAATAAATAATGATCCAACAAGGAGGACGAATGACCACAAGACATTACATCTAGTGGAGATCGAGGCTAGGTGGAAAGACATAAGGCAGGGATCGACCCATGTATTGTGAGAGAGGTGTGTGTCTTGAGGACCCACCATAAACTAGGAACCCAAATGAGTTCCATAAAATTGGAGGTCCTCATTAAGGAATAGGATGATGGTCGATCCTACCAACAATTCTGATTTCATCAAATGATTCCTTTGCTGCTAAGTTAGCTTGATGGTCCGCCTGAGAATTGTTAATTATGAGAATATGGAAGGCCCGAAAGGATTCAAAGGATTTTATTTCTTGAAGAACTCTTGTGATGATATTTTTGATCTTCATGTCTTGAGGTGGAGCTCATTTTCTAATTATGTTAATGATCATCGAAGAATCACCAAGAATGCAAATGTCTTCAATACCTTGATTCTGGGCTAGACCCAAGCCTTTAAAAATAACATAAGCCTCAACTTGATTATTAGTTGCCTCTCCAATACTCCAAGAGAAACATAGATTTAATTGACCTCCCGAGGAATAGATCACCCCACCCAGACTTGCCAACCCTCTACATGCTTTTACACATTTAGTAAATATTAAGTTTTTGAAGAGCAACCATTGCAAATGATTCACACACAAATAATAATTTGTATTGCTATATCAAATCCCAAGATACAATAGGTATATGTAGTTGGAGTTAGATCCAACCAATTCCAAACATAGGTATGGAGGTTGAGATAATATCTCAACAGCTCCTACAAAATCTCAAACCAACTCCAAACTAATCTCTAAATTAATCATTAATTCTAACACCCTCCCTTAATGATTACATTACACAACATAACAAAAAGTTACTACACAATTTTTGTCATATCTGTCTCACTGGTCCTCATACGCAGTTACACCCATCTCTGAATTCATAGACACACTCTTTCTCTCCCATCATCTTCGAGCTACCACTTCATACGGCACAAATACAACCGCTTCCGACCATCTTTGACGTTCTTGTAGAACTGACGCTTCTTGATTTCCCAAAGGACAATCTTGATACTGAACCATTTTATGGATACACTTCCATCTGTAAAATCCCTTCGAAGAGAAAATTTGGACAGTTATATAGGACAATGATATAAGTACTAAATGTTTTCAGCAGTCAATCTTACAATTGACCTTTCTCTTGTAGTAATTGGCAATTCTAGACATACTTCGAAAAATAGTCTAGGAATCAATCATACATTCTGATCTGTATCATTACAAAAATAAAAAAATCACAATAACACTCTGCACACCACACATAAACACACTATATCTGAACAATAACACACTCACACATACATATATATATATAAATCAGTAGAAAACTGTAGAAAAGAAAGGCAGTCTGTCTGGTGGCTCTGGATTAGATGTCGACAACGCACATATATAGTAGCGATCTATGTGACAGCAACTCCTTTCCATGCATCAGTCAATCGGTGTGTCAGTCGCACAGTAAACACGACCTCCTTTGATAGTGATCAATCACAGCACGACATTCTCAAATGCTGGAGTCATAACTCTTCTGTATAGGTTGCAGATCTGTATCACCTTATTTGACTGCAGGCGGCTTTAATCCAGCGAACAACATCACGTTCTAACACTTTCTTTCTCTGCAGCGATTCTGCCCAACGATCAATTCACCTCAATTGCACAAATCTCCACACGCCTGCACAGTGGATGTTCTCCACACACAGCGGCTCCTTCAAATCTGGCGATTTCCAGACAGCTCGCCTTCAGGTACAGAGAATAGCTAGATGGTGCTTCTTGCACATCAACCAGATCGCACAAGTTTAACATAGGCAGCGATACCATATGAAGGAGGAGCCACACTAGACAGAGGCAGTGCAAGCAAACTAATCACACAGTCACACGAAAAAACTTCACACAACAGAAATCTACTCTCACACACCTATGTACAGTGAAAATCTACTCTCACACACCTATGTACAGTGAATCAGCTTCAATAGCTATCACATCTTCCTAGGCATTCCCGTGAGGGATTAAGCCCAGCCAAGCTCTGATACCATATTAAGTTTTTGAAGAGCAGCCATTGCAAATGATTCACACACAAATAATAATTTGTATTGCTATATCAAATCCCAAGATACAATAGGTATATGTAGTTGGAGTTAGATCCAACCAATTCCAAACATAGGTATGGAGGTTGAGATAATATCTCAACAGCTCCTACAAAATCTCAAACCAACTCCAAACTAATCTCTAAATTAATCATTAATTCTAACAATAAATACCTTTTTTTCATTTCGTACTGATTATTAAAGTAAAATAGAGTTAGTTTCAGTATCAACACTACTTGTTCCTAGTTAGCAAGTTGTAAGGTTCTAATTGGGCTATTTGGGATTTTAGTTTTTTTTAATATTTCAAATAACATTCCACCTATTTACAACCAAGTTATTTCTTTCGGTATAATTCATACCGGTACCTATAAAATTATTACTGCGAGGTTTGATTTAATTGCATTAAATCTATTCTCAATCAAGTTGTTATTCAACATTAATTAATCATTGTGATCGACTATTCATCACGGTTATCAACCATTCTTTCTCTTCATTAAGGACGTGGTTCGATAATTAAGGTTATTTTCTTTTATTTTCATTTTTATTTTTTTCATTCACGCCATTTAGGTAAAGTAATTGAAAAATCTAATCCATTATAATCTTTGATGCATTCTTAAATTTTATTTATTTACTTTAGCGAATAATGGTAATACGTTGTACACTTTCTTATTTGTTTAAAAAGATGGTTTACACGAATGAAACATACTTGATATTGTCTTTTAGTGGTTAATTAAAATGAATTCTAAGTTTTTTTATTTTGGTTAAACTTAAATGCAATCATGAATTCTTAATGTCTTACTTTAAGAGTATGCACGCCTACATTATTAACTCAAAAAACATGGTATGCAATCTATACAAAAATAGAATAATTCAAAACGATAACTTAATAATTTAATAATGAATATTTTAAGTAATTTTTTTTTGTTACAGGTGGAATCGACAATTTAGATGGTTCTCGTACTCGCGTGATATGGGGTCGATTCCCTTCTGTTATCACTATAATTTCTAGGTGCGTTCACACCACCCACAAGCACGAGGTACAGGTAAGTCGGGGTGAGAATCGAACTTGAGACCTCCTTTACATATTTCCTTCATTAACACGACACTTGTGAGTCGGTCTACACCCCTGCAGGCTTTAAAAATTTGGAGGACATGGGGTGGGCTTTGATCCACTTATGTGTGCACAGGTCACGGTATTATTTAATATAATATCTCTAAGTGCAACCACATGTTCGACCACTACCTTAAGGTGCCTTCATAGCTCGAGGTTCGACCACTACCTCAAGGTGCCTCCATGGCTCCAGGTTAGACCCTCACAAAAATTGAACCTTGCCCAAGGGTTAAAAACTTCTCGCTTTTCACCATTAAACCCAACCCCTTTAGACAGTAAAACTCATTACTTAATAAGAAATGAGTT
>ML808037.1:193147-205757 GCA_009831015.1 Picea engelmannii
AAAAAAAAAAAAAAAAAAACTAACAAAATTAATTCATAACAATAATACAATAATTTATGATATACTTATTTGTTAAGAAAGTAGAATATTGAATCCTATTTTTATTTAACAAAAAAATATATTAAATAAAAATAAATAAATGTAAATCATAAATAAGAAAATAATTGGTTACTCAGCAATGTCATAAAAATATAATTTCCAATAACCTCTCATGAATATGCAAATTACTAAGACTTCATAGGTTTCTTTATTTTGGTTAAACTTAGATGCAATCGTGAATTCTTAGTGTCTTACTTTAAGAATATACACGCCTAGAGTATTAACTCAAAAAACACCGTATGGTATCTATACCATAATAAAATAATTTAAAAGGATAACTTACTAATCTAACAAGGAATATTTTAAGTAACTTTCCTTACTTAATAAGGAATGAGTTTTTTTTTTAATTATTATTAATGGTAAAAGATTTTTTAGTTCATTATTTTATAATAAAATATGTTAATTTAAGAAAAGTAAAATAAATAAATAAATCATAAAATTAATTCAAGATAATAATACAATAATTTATGATATAATTATTTATTAATCAAAATAATTAACAAGAAAGTAGAATATTGAATTCTATTTCTATTTAACAAAGAAATAAATATACGAAATAACAAAAAACTAAATGTAAACCATAAAGAAAAAAATAGTAGAATATTGAATTCTATTTCTATTTAACAAAAAAATAAATATACGAAATAACAAAAAACTAAATGTAAACCATAAAGAAGAAAATAATTGGTTAGTAAAAAATGTTATAAAATATAATATTCAAGAAACTTTCATAAATATGCAACTTAATCATGCTTCATAGATTCTTTTTTATTTTTATCATTTATTTTACAAATAATTCTTCCAATTTATTTAGAAGCACTTATTTGTGAGAAATCAAATCTCTAATACTACTTATGCCAATCTAATTGAACAAACTCACTGTAATTTTTGTTACTTGGTGTAAAGAATTTACACTTATTTCCTAACTATAGAATGTATTATTATTTCTACAAATAAATATTTCAAATAACATAAATGGAATTATTTGCAATTTCTATTCACTTTTTTGTATTTCCCCATCTCAATGAAGATCAACAAATTAGTGCAAACCAATCCTTTTGTTATAATAAAAATTGTAGGGAAATCACACCTAAGGGGTTGATTTTCCTCTTAATCAAAGAAACACCTTGGAATAGGTATTGCCCAATGAGAAGGAATTCAACTAAATGAGTACACAAAGTTTTCTCTCTCTCAAATATTCACTCTACAAGTTCTCTCTACCCAACAATGAAGGAAATTCCTCATATTTATCAATTAAATCCAACAATTATGTGGTGGAGATGCCTCTAGATTACAAAACCACCTTTCATCTTAGGGTTTTGGTGGGAAAGAATTTCACCCCACTTAATCCTAATACTATAGTACCTATAGTAATGGGGTTCCTCTAAAAAATATACGACATTCTCAATAATGGGATTTAGTACCTCACTCATCTAGGTACATCCTCAACCTCCTTTACCTACTTAGAAAATTCTTGAAAATCCTCCATCTACTTCAATTTCCAACACAACAAGGTGAATGGTTCACCTTTCCCAACTAGAAAAACTAATCACCAACACAATGTCCTACCATAAAGGAAATCTTTCTTTTCTCTTTTACCAATAACCAAAACAATTTATTTTACTCTCCAATATTATCCTCCTTTTCCAACCCATTTTTAAGAGTAATTATCATGGCTAAAAAAAATTAGGAAAATATTAGAGTTAATGTTAAATCACTAAGGTTATATGATATCCCTTTACTAAATTAAACCTCACCCCTTGGGCCTTTAACCTAAATTAACTTATGAATCAAAGTTTAAAGGTTTTAGAAAAATAGTTCCTAATCCCACGTCTTAGAAATTCCTAACCACTAGAATAGCTATGCTCATTGATTATAAATACTTTCTCATGGATTTGATTTCCACTATAATATCAATACTCATTTAAGATACTCCCTACATTTAACTTAGGTAAGTGTGGATCCCGAGATCCTCAAAAATTCCTAACCACTAGGCTAGCTATGTTCATTGACTCTAAGTCCTTTCTCATGGATGTGATTTCCGCCACAATATCAATACTCATTTAAGTTACTCCCTACATTTGAAATAGGTAAGTGTAGGTCCCAAGATCTTTGTTTTGAACTCATTATTTCTCGATATACATGTTAGTTCCATTAAAAAAAAACATTATATTTCATCATTCAATCCATAGATAACACATAAATGATATCACATATCATTACACTTTACATGATAATAAACAAATAATAGTTTATTAGTCCCTGCCAAAGCAGGGACTATAGATTTCAGTACACAGTCAAATTGCGTTGATTGGTCATTACTTCAATGTTTTGGTAAAGTATTTCCTAAGTTTTAAAAAATTTGTATTATTTTGATTTTTTTTTATAAAAATATATTTATTTTTTTTAATTTTTAATTTTTATTAATTAAATTTTCTATTGGTTCAAACTTATCAATGTGACAAATATGCTCATGGTGTATATCATATTTTTTCTACTATTTGTCGGAGTTGGTAACCGAGGTAAAGATAGCTACAAGAGCAGACCCAGGTAGCCCTGAGCAATTATTATTAAAATAACATACATATTTCAAGGAAAACTAATAATGTTGATCTTTCTAGGGATTTCATATATTATATATAACATGGCCAAAGAGTGTAATACTTTGGAATTCGTATTATTTTAGAGGCATTGTGAGATCTTATTCTAACAAATCTATTTAGGCATACAGGGGCTTCCGTAGTGCAAGATATTAAATATTATTTTCGAGATTAATTGTATAGTGTAAGTCAGTCTCCGAGGTGTAGGACAGTCGGTGACGGAGTGTGTTGTTAAGCCACTCCATGATGTTAAAGTCACCGGTTCGCAACCTGCGGGGACAAAAAATCCAACCATGTTAAGGGTTGGTGTGGCTCAGGCCGGGTGCGATCCCCGGGTGATTTTGATGGCTTAGATGCCCCTGAGTCGCAGTTTCTCAAGCCACAAGTTAATCGCGTGCCAACAGGTCCCACACAAATTAACAAACAAAAAAAAAACTGTATAATGTAAGTCATTAATCTATGATCCATATCCATGAGTATTAATCGCAACTAACCAAGATTCTTAAATAATGATGTTGTTAACTATATTCATTCAGAAGAACTGAAATGAAGTGTAAGAATATCCATGCAAATATATAAAAACTGAAAAAGCTTTGGGGTTTCCCTGATCTTGACAATGAGAAAAATAGATTTTTATAGCTGAGGCAGTCCCAAATCAAGACATCATGTAATATGAAATTAGAAACTTGTACCGTAATTATGAGTTTCAATGTTAATTCATCAAGTAAATAGCTCAATCCTTGGCCATTTTTATACCCTTTGCACATCTTTCTACTACATGAATCATTCCAATTGGTTTCCAGCAGCATATTTCACCTGGGATGAAAACAAAACCACTACATGCCCGGAGGACGATCATGATTTTTTATTCTCCTCATTGGCCTGCAAACCAGGTTCAGGGCCACCAGATTTGATGTCTTCGAAAAGGGTAGGGTGAATGCATGGTCTATCAATTATTAACCAAATGCCAAATGCCATTACACTGCTTTTTGGAAATATTTTGTAATATTTTGTTTTTGGTATATATGAATATAATTTTTAAATGTCAATTTGGTATATCCATGAATATAACTTTTAAATATCAATTTGGTATATATAAATATAATTTGTAAATGTCACTTTGACAAATCAAGTGACAATATCAACTGAGTGTTCTATATAGAAAGGGAATTATTTTTATTTGTCAATATTGACTCCTTGAGAACTATAGTTGTGTGCCAGCTTTAATATTTTCTCATCACGATATTTCTTTAGTATAGTTAATAGATCCTATATCAAACACATATCCTCAATGTATATGAGGTTGGTATGTTGAAGCTGCCTGCACAACATTATTTAAGAGGTCTGCAGGAATTTTAAAACCACGAGCTAATATATCACTCCGGTATTTCAAAGATGCAACTTATTAATTACCTTGCAAGTAACAGTCGCAAATGGTAATACAGAATTATGATTGTAGTAATGTGCTGTTTTCTCCATTTGACTATTTCACAGATTTTGTATTGCAAGACCTCCATACAAGACCTGCTACATCATTCACTACAGAGACAAATGAGTCTAGATATCTCTATTTTGATAAGGCAATATAAATTACGTTAACAATGCTACATTTTATTTATGAAAGGCTAAGTACTAAGCATTTTGTGGAATTTACATAATCTGAAGATTACTGTTTAATTTTATCTAAATTTATAAAAAATAATTTGATACATATTTTTTTTTGCTAAAGACTAAATTTTTTTGGGATTTTAACCTTCATTCTAAGTCTCTCCAATAAATTTGTTGTTCCCCATGTCCAGAGACCATAGGTTATGCTCAGATAATTAAGATTTTAACCTTCATGTTCTCCAATAAATTTGTTGTTCCCCATGCCCAGACCATAAGTTATCCTTACATAATTAAAAGTGATAAAATGGGAACAAGAGAAGCAAAAAGGTAATTTCAACAGCCTTCAAAGTATGATACATCATACTTTGATTTACTTAACATCAACACTACAAGTGTACACGACTAAGCAGGGACTAACTGCTTTGCAACTATTTCCCTTATTCAACAATATATGGTTGTGTCTCAAATGACATAATCAAACACATGACATGATGATATGATATTAATATTTTCTCAAGATATAATTACAGAACCCATAAAAGTGATAATGTCCATAAGAAAAATAAGGTTTAAAGATGAAATAATTAACAAATAGATCTACTATTATAGTAAAGGAAATAAATTAACAAGACGCATAAAATAGGGTGCTACATGTAGATGAAGTTAGTCTAAATGACATGCCAATAAATCATTAATATTAATATTATAAGACATAATTTCACCCAATTTCATAATATTAAGTATTTTTCTGCAACTTTTTTCTACATGAACATAATCACTTTGATACTTTTATTTCCATCATATTTTAATATAAAAATGACATTTTAAAGAATATTTAGTCTCTTTCCTTTATTTATTTGATAAATATAATCAATGTTAAGGGATGAACATAATCACTTTGATACTTTTATTTCCATCATATTTTAATATAAAAGTGATATTTTAAAATATATTTGATCTCGTTCTTTTATTTATTCGATAAATATAATCAATGTTAAGGGATGGTAAAGAAAATGTTAAAACAATATTAAATATCAACCGTAGTAAAATTAATAATAATAATTATTTTATTACAAGCATCTCAAAGTATATGTAAAATATTTTGATACTATTAGAAGAAAAAAGTAGCTTAAAAGAGTGAGTTTTTTCCTAATTTTTCAAGATCCATGCCATGCACATTAAACTTCATAATCTTAGATAAAGGCCTAGGAAGCTAGCAGAATGGGTGAAAATTCTCATAATCTTAGATAAAGGCCTAGGAAGCTAGCAGAATGAGTGAAAATTCTCAACTGACCATGACCCCATTGATGTTGAAAAACCATCAACTGAGTGATAAGCCATTACATTCGAAATCCAATAAAATCCCATATTTGGAAAACCCTATTATGATAGTGTTATCATTGGAAAAGTATTAGGATACATATGGAAGAAGTAAAAGGCCTCTTGCCCTTCAACTCTCAAGGTCGTAGGATCAAATCACAAAGAAAAAATGAGTGGAAGCATAAAGAAGATCGCAGAGAAGTATGCCAAGGTGATTGATTGAGATAAAATGTCCAAGATTATCATTTCATATACAATTCACAAGTGTTTCTTCAAAATCTATTGAACTTATGAATATGTTAGTATAAATCTTGATATCAAGTTCATATTGGAACTACAACTAATTGATTGAGAATACTATAAAAGGGGTATAGGTTCTATTCTAGTTTACATGTACAAATAATATTATGAAGGTCTTTGAAATATATAAATACATGGAAAAAGTTACTCTTGAATGCAAGCCAACATTTGATGTGTTATATGATGTCTTGCACCTGTAAGGGGTTGATAGTTTGAAAGTGATGCAAACCTCTATGTAGGGGTTAGGGAAAATAGAGGTTGAATATTTCAAGGTCATTGTTACTTTTGTCTTGGACCACCTTATGTCCAAGGTTGTTCTATTTGAAGTGTTTTATCTCTTTGGACGAGTTCTTAGAAGCTCCATGTTAGTAGAGGTTGTCTGACAAGTGTTTTCTAAAAGAAATACTCGCAAAGTGTTTGACATAATTCTTGTGCACAACAAGGTCAATTCGTTGTGCTTATTGATAGGTCAAATAAACACCTTACTAATACTAGCAAGGATATTTGGATTAGTTTTGTATTTATGGTATCATCTATGGGCCTAAGTGCTTGTGAGATACCACACACTATATGTATAGGCCATATAGATTCATTCTATCAGTGGCTATCTAGAATGTTTCTATCAATGCGAAGAAAGGAGAACCAAAAAGTTAATTTAATTGAAGATATAAGTCCTATCTTTATAATGTATAATGAAAATTCCTCTACTAAGGAAACAAAATTTCATAATGGATCTTTGACTATATAAAACTATCTCTTATAGAAAGTATGTGTAATTTGCACAAGTAAAATCAAACTCAAAGAGATAAGATACAGGAATTATGAATTCTAAATATCAAGCTTAAGCTACAAGTATGGTGAGAAATTGAATTAATTAACTACGCACCATTCTATCATATGTTGCATATGAAATCATTAAGATACAAGTCTCATTTGTAGATATTAAAATGAACATGAAAACTTACTTAAATTATATAACACTTGTTCCTCTATAGTGGGATTTGTCTCTATAGAACAAGGTGATGGAATGGTATTACAACAATAGTATTCTAGTTCACCAACTTAACCATCCGGACTATCACTTAGAATTCATCGAACTTAACATAGATAGTAATCATCCCCAAGTTAGAGGCTATTGTTGTATTTTATACATGCTTGAAATAAAAATAATAATAAAAAGGACTTAATACAAACACATTTCAAAATCAAAATTCTCAAGCTATTTCAAAACAAAGTTTGAAACCAAATTAAAATGAAAACAAGATGTTGGAATATAGCCATGAAAAGAGGGAGATGAAACTACATAACCATTGGTGAATATGATGGTATAACTATATAACCATATTGGAAAATATCATTAAAGGAATGATTATATGATATATGCAACCTTTATTTTGGTAACATTCAACCACGTTATTTTGTCTCCATTGATATGCAGAAAACACTTTCATATAAGCTATAACAACCAAGGATGTCTTTGAAATTTATGTTCCTATAGACATGAACTTATAGAAAAAATATCTCGAATAATGAAACTAAAACACACATATTCATAGCACATGGATCCATAACAAACAGATTTATAGAAAATCCCAACTTAATTCATCATTCAAAATATAAGTATAGAGCATGCTATCCTTTGTTAAGATCCAATCATAAAATCAAATGAAAACATAGAATTTTGAATGAAGAATACCTTGAGCCTTAAGTCTTAGATTAAATTATCAAAATGGTAGCAACAACGTATAAAGGGTAGGAAAAATGATAATTATCTAGATGAAAAAGAATGATCAAAGGATGGAAAAAGTAGATCCAATCATCTCTCCTAGTTGAATTTGTTGCACATCCTTTTTCAACCTAATCATCATAATTAGAATTAGATGAAACATGGTAAGAATATTTTTTATGTATGTTACTTTAGCTATAGGGGAATGGCCTACTTCCCCATATCACAGTAACCATATTTTCTGGAAATGTCCTCCCAAAAGGATTCCTCTTCTTGTGGCTCCCAAGAAAAAAATACCAATATTTTGTTGAGGGAAACCAAATGAGTGGGAAATGAAAAGTTTTAGATCAATCCACTAGGCCCACATATTTTGAAGTAGTTTGTATATCTTTCAATCTCGTTCAATTTTTTTTTGAAGTTCAGGTAACATAATGGTTCTCTTTTCTTCCAATCATATCCCAAACAATCTCATCTTCACTAGAAAGAAAACAAAGATTCTTGCATCATGTGCGTTATTTGATCTGTACACTTGAATATGGAAATTTTATAAGTTCTTCAAAATCTTGGAATAACATGATATTGTTTCAGTATATTCTTATGTTCCATGATTTCCCTGGGGGGAATTCACCTCTCACCCATTAATTAACATGTGCCTTTTCATAATATATATGAGATAAAACACGTCCCCACTTCATGTGTTGGATCACAAGAAAATTGAAATACCTCAATTTAACATGTCCTATAAAGGGATTAGGATTCCAACTTATTTGTTTACTTAGAAAGAACTTATATTTATAAATTTCACATAGTAAATTTTGGTTGTTGGATTACCGAGGGGGGGCGTGAATCAGTAATAGAGATTTTTAATCCTTTTAAGCAAGGTATATAAGTGTTTTTAATATTTATGATCAATATACCATTATCATTCAACAAGTGCAGATTAAATAAACAATGAACAATGAACAATCATACACATACACAGTACACTAGTATTTTCACATGGAAGCCCAATGCGGGAGAAAACCAGGTAATGATTTTTCTTATATGTCTTTAAGAATTACATTCATTGGAAGCACCAACTTCCTTTGTTCTCCAACTACAACTCGAAGGAGGCTCTGACCCCCTATATTTTCAGGCTACAACCTTAGGGAAGCTCCAAATCCCCAATTCTCTGGCTAGAACCAGAAGGAGGCTACAACCCCCTATGTTCTCTGGCTACAACCGGAAGGTGGCTACAACCACCTATCCTTGTGTTGGGTATATGTTATATTCTTTGCATGTGTGCGTGTGGGCACGTCAGGCTTGACAACTGCGTCTGGCGATCCCTCTAGTAGTGCTCTTTGCGTTGTGTGCGTCAGGAGCTTCCTTGGGGGGTCCTAGGGGTGGGGCAGGTATGCCCCCCCCTAGTTACGCTCAACATTCGGCAAAGGGCGGTAGCCCAGGGCAGTGCCCCAGAGTTTTGTTTGGTCGGTTTTTGATATTTTTAACGATTTTCTAAATTAATCCCGGATTAAGGGATTAGGGTTTTGGTATATACGAAATATCTAAAAACATTTTATATATTGTATGGTGAATGGTGAAATTAAATATAATGAATATAAGAGAGGTTTTCCCCGGTTGAGGGTTTCCGGTATAAATCTTTGTGTACTATGTGTATGAGCCATTGATTAAATTCTTTTTTTCTTAAGAATCTATATGCATTGCTTTACTTCACAGGTTTAAAAATTACATGTGGTATTATAGCTTGGTTTTGGATTCAGAGGGATGCCTTTGTTGTTGAGCGTTTGGCTCGGTCTTGATAGATCTAGATTATCTTGGGTCTATGATAAACCTGGGTTTAGTGGGAGATTTTGCAGTGGATATTTGAGTATAGAAAGAGGAATGGCGAGCCCATCTAGAATCGAGATAGAGAATTTCAACGGTAAAAAAATTGAGCTATGGAAGCTCAAGATGGAGGACCTTCTTGTAGACAAAGAACAATGGATCATTGTGGATCCTGGTACACGGCCTACTGGTACACTGTCTACTAGTACACAGTCTACTAGTACACAACCTACTAGCACACAAAATACTAGTACACCACCTACTGGTATGTCGGAGGAAGATTGGGAGAAGCTGGACATAAGAGCAAGGAGTACTATTTGACTATGTCTGCCACTTGGCAGATTCGGTGTTGTTGAATGTCTCGGAAGAATCTACAACCAAGGAACTATGGGATAATTTAGGGAATTGGTATCAATCAAAGTCCCTGGTAAACAAGTTGTTTCTTTGAAATAAGTTGTATCATCTTAGGATGGAAGATGGAGATTTAGTGACAGAACATCTAAATGCCTTTAATACTCCAGTAAGTCAACTTGTCTCTTTTAATATTACGATTGCAGAAGAAGATAAGTGTATTACTTTGTTATGTTCTTTGCCAGACTTTTGGGATAATATGGTTGTAGTAATTGGTAGTACCACTCAATCTAGATTGAAGTATGAGGATGTAGTTTCATCCTTGTTATCGTAATAGATGAGGTGGAAAAGAATGGATAGTCATAGAACAAATGCTTTATTTGTAAGAGGTCGTACCCAAGACAGGAATCCTGGTAAGCCTTCAGGGGGGGATCTAAATCTACAGGTAGATCTAAGTCTCCAGGAAAATATTTGAGGAAATGATGGAAGTGTGGTAAAACAGGGCATTATAAGAAATATTGCAAGTCTAAGAAGGTTGAAAAACCAAAGGGATATGATAGTACCTCTACCCCATAGTCAAATACCTCCACTAAAGAAGGAGTTGATGTTTACCTAGAATCTACAGGTGCACATGCAAACCATGATGTATGGTTGATCGACTCAGGTGCATCATACCATATGAATCCTCATAGGGAGTGCTTCTCTGAATATGAAAAATACGATGGTGGTGATGTATTCCTAGGACATGACTCGACAGCCAAAATCTTGGGACATGGAAGGGTTAAGTTGATTCTAAAATATGGAAGGATTAGAACTCTCCCTGGGGTTCTGCACATTCCAAAACTAGCTAGGAGCTTAATATCTATAAGCAAGTTGAATGATGTAGGAGTGGATACTGTATTTGGAAAGGGCACTTGCAAGATGGTATGAGGAGAAATGGTGTTGATGAGGGGAGTTCGGTGTGGAAATTTGTACAAGTTGTTGGGAAGCACTTATACTATTGGGTGTAACAGTTTTGTTGTCCTTGAGCAGACAAATAAAGAAGACAAGACCAATACCGTCCCTGAAAAGAAGACCATGCTGTGGCATCAAAGACTGGGGCATATTGGAGAAAAGGGCCTTCGAACACTTCACAAGAAAGGCATGGTTGAAGGTATGTCTAATTCCACTCTAGATTTTGATTTATGTGAACATTTCCTATATGGTAAACAAAATCGAGTAAGATTCCCATCTCTTGCTACAAGATCAAAGGGAATCTTAGAATTGATACACAGTGATGTGTTTGGACCTGTGCATATTCCATCACTAGGTAAGTTTGTGTATTATGTTTAATTCATAGATGATTTCTCAAGGTACGCATGGATTTATTTTCTTAGAAATAAATCTGAGGTATTTGATAAATTTAAAGAATTTAAGGCTCTGGTATAAAATCAGACAGAGAAGAAAATAAAGGTATTGAGAACAAATAGTGGTGGAGAATTATGCAGAAATGGATTTGAAGAATTCTGTAAGAAGTGTGGTATAGCAAGGTATAAGACTACTTCATACACTCCTCAGCAGAATGGAGTTGCAGAAAGGATGAACATGACACTAATGGAAAAAGCAAGGAGCATGCTCAGCGGTGCCGAGTTAGGACAAGAATTATGGCCAGAAGAAGTGGGTACAACATGTTACATGGTCAATCGATCACCTTCATCATCGTTGGATGATACAACTCCACACGAGGTATGGTCTAAAAAGAAACCCTCTCTTCAACATCTTAGAGTGTTTGGTTGTGGTTCTTATGTACATGTTCCAAAGGAAAATAGGAGTAAGCTGGATAAAAAGGATGAAAAGTGTATATTTATTGGTTATAAAGATGGTGTGAAAGGTTATAAGATTTGAAACCCAAAAACCAACAAGACTGTTTACAGTCGAGATGTTGTTTTCAGAGAGGTAAAAGATGTGTCCAAACAGGAATTCCTACCAACACAAAATGAACCTGAGAAAATAGAGCTTGAGTTGGATGATGGAAAATCTGAATCATCTGAAGAACAGGAAGTAGCAGAAGAAGAAGAACCTCATACCCTAGTATTGAGGAGATCAATGAGAGATAAAAGGAAACCAGAAAGGTATATTCCACCTGATTTCCGTTCCAATTTTGCTTTATCTATTACTGATGGTGATCCCAAAACTGTCAGGGAAGCAGTGAATTCACAGGATAGTAAACTCTGGAAGAAGGCCATGATTGAAGAAATGGATGCCTTGGATAAGAATGAGGCATGGGATATAGTTGAGTTGCCAGATGGAAGAAAATATGTTGGTAGCAAATGGTTGTTTAAGAAGAATTTTAATGCAGAAGGAAAAGTGGAGAAATACAAAGCTCGATTAGTAGCAAAAGGTTATTCCCAGGTAGAGGGAATTGACTTTGGTGAGATTTTTTCTCCTATTGCTAAGTTAAATTATATTAGATTTATTTTATCTATTGCTGTTTCTTTTGATCTTGAAGTGGAACAGATGGATGTGAAGACAACATTCCTACATGGGGATCTGTAAGAAGAAATCTACATGAAGCAGCCAGAAGGATTTTTAGTGAAGGGAAAGAAAGAGTTGGTCTGTAAGCTAAATAAGTCACTATATGGTCTAAAACAATCACCTAGGATGTGGTACCAAAAGTTTGACACATACATCCTTGGATTGGGATTTGTGAGAAGCAGGGTTGATCACTGTGTATATTCCAAGCAGGCTGGTAATCACTTCATTTATGTAGTGTTGTATGTTGATGACATGTTGTTGGTAGGAA
>ML808038.1:0-16942 GCA_009831015.1 Picea engelmannii
GAGTGGAGAGTGCAACCATTTCAACATTGTTTTTTCTATATTAAGCATGGTGTCAAAGTTGCATTTAGTTTCTTGTAGGAGCATGATGTCTAGTTTTTCTTGTAAATTTTTGTTTGTTAAGAGGTGATGCTTTCCTTTGTTGTTAATACCTCTTACATTCCAGGAAATAATCTTCAAGTTTAACTATTTGGGAGGTGGATCAAATACTTATATAAGAGGGCCTTAGTCTCACCTAAGTTGATTCAAAGAGACCATGTTTCTTATATCTTTTGCTTGTTGGTCTTCCTTCATGGTTTACCCTTTTTCTTCCCCTTCTTTTCTCCATCTTTGAAAGGGATTGATTTGATGCCTAACCCATGTGACTATGTTATGCTAAAGGTACTTCCTCCCCCTTTAGCCTTTTTTTTGCATGGCCACCTTGTATAGCTATGTGATCTTCTATGGGGGGGGCTTATCCAAGTATTCATTCTCAAACTATTCATGGAGTAATATTGTAGTCATATTTGCCATCCTAGTCAATTTTCACATGAAACTCTATGTGACTAATTTTCAGAGATAAAAATTGCTTCCTAGTGAGATAATAGTAAAACCCTAGTTGTTATCACTAAACAACTTTACACTGAAAATATAAGCAGCGGAAACAACAACATCAAAATGAATCATCAATACACATGAGACACAAAAAATTTGTTTTGAAACTTTAACAATTTCAGAAATTTTGAGGGAAAAACCAACCCTCCCAGCTGTCACAATTACACCAAAATCTGAGGACAACCTTGTCCTCTCAAAACCAAAAAACCAAACCTCACTAAATCGCTGGAAATTTCCTCTACCCACAAATCTGTTGCAGACCACCTGTACGGCCTCCTGACGTCACATGTATTGTTGTTGATGTCGGCATGTACAGACCTGCTCCTGCCGACAAACCTTGTACGGATGTATGCGATTCACCTTACTACAACCTGTGTACATACGCAATTGTACCCACTTCAACCTATGTACATACGTGATTGTGCCTACTATAACCCGCATACACTTTTGTATGATTCACTTCCTTCGACTGCCTCTCTCTCCCACACGTGCAGTGTGTTTTTTCCTGCCAAGAACATAAAATAGAGAGTCATCAACCCTAGGCCAAATTTGCCATAGTAGCATAAGTTTCCTTGCTGAAATCACCAAGCTCCTTGGCACAAGTGCATACTCACTTATGCCAACTCCATCATGTCTCCACACACTCTCTACACAATATGAAATGTCACAATGACATCTCTCCTTTATATACAAGCCTTAGGGGTCAATATAGAAGCCCCTCCACAAGTCAACATCAAATTAAAATTTCTTGTGGGTGTGAAGCCCCAACACAAACCCACAAATCCCACCACCAAACCCACGAAGCCCCAACTTCATTCCAATGACAATTTTCACCAAACGAAGAGTGTAATGTGGTGTCCATGACGATTCCCACGTGCCTAACACCTAAGGCAAGTGAGAATACATGTCTAAAGCTACAAAAATCAACACTCCCTCTTAGCGAGGGAGGTATTCTCACCACACTCCAAAATCACTTGGAAGTAGCTCTCTCTCCCATCTTGGGAGTAGCTATGTCTCCTGCACTAGATCTGTTACCACAACTACTCTCCAATCCGCCTGATTGGATACCCCCTCTATCATCGAAGCAAATCCTGCTCTCCAGTCCTCTCGATTAGCTGCATCCTCGATCACTTAAGAAAATCTTATTGTATGGCATGATCCCTCCCTAGAAGACACCCTTCTCCTAGAAGCCTCCAACTCCCAAGCATCCTGCCTGGCCATCTCAACCCATGACACCCTCCCGACAGTCTTGAAAGATGCCTCTCTCACATCTTAACCTGAAGGTTGGCTCCCTCTGAATGGTTGAATCTCCCTTTGATCCTCCTGACTCCCTCTGAATCCACACAACCTCCTGAGCTACTTGTTTTTTGTCCACTATCCTCTACACAATTCGGGGAGGCTCCTCCTCCGCATTGGATCTCGAGGGTTGACTCCCTCTGAACTCTGGCTCCATTTGAGCCTGTGCCATTGGTGGAGCTACCTACTCCCTCTGTACATGTGCTACCAGTGGGGCCACCTGCCTCACCACTGGTGGAACTACTTTCTCCTCCTCATCTATCTCTTTGCTCCTGTTGGTCACAACACACGTAAGTTGGTGCCTCAACCTATATACTTTTCCCTCTCTAACTCCAAGACCATTGTTGTGCATAGGATAGATCCTCCAAGCATCCAATAACACCTTTCCATCTCATAACAACATTGTATAGCCCTACTCCTCAATTGATGAGGTTGAGAACACACTCCTGGCACCCATAACACATTTTCCACTCGCAACACACCCCCTAATACCATCTAGAATACCACTACTCCAAATCTTTGTACTACATGCATGGTCCTCATACCAAGCTCCGCGTACATACATGAGTCATACACTGTGAAGCTCACGAACAAATCATGTGCCCATGTCATGTGTCGATGGTTCCCACTATATAAGAACCATGCAATCCTCCAGGGCAAGCATCTTGCTTACCCAAGTCACGACCATCCAATGAACTTCTGCCCAAGTCCATCATCCAAGTCACCAAAAATTCTCTATGTCTATGCACACACCACAACTAAACCCGTGTCCTCTTTCTGAACAACCCCGAGCTACGGATGGACACTCAGTCTAGTCCACTCTAGACCTCTGCAACTCATCTCTGCAAGTGTCCTCATCCTCATGGGTCAAATGTCTCATACATTGTTGTACCTTGACAATGTGCAAATCTCTAGCCCAATGAAGACTCTATCTCATCAACCCGACATACACACGAAGCCATCTCGTCCATGCCGAAGCACCCGAGTTGCACCCATCGCAACTCACCATGACAAGCCATTGGAAGTCCATCCACAGGGTTGGAAACCTGCCACACAACATATTGTTGTGATCTGGGCTCTCCACCAATCCACCAAAACTCCCAACCCACCACACCATCGAGCTGCAATAGTCCACAACTCCTTGTCTAGGCAGTCTGCTCCATGTCTCAAATTAGAGACCATCTAACTTGTTGTCACCTGCAACCGTCACCATATCTCTCTCTCAGAGTTATCACCTGTAACTTGCCCGGAATAAGAACAAGAACAACACTCTTCCAATGTTGTATCCAAAATGTGTCTCAAAGATGATCCCTCTTCAAATCCCAAGCTTTCATACTAAGTCAATTTTCACAAGCAACTGTGTGTGACTAATTTTCAGATCTGAAAATTGCTTCCTAGTGAGCTAACAATAAAATCCTAGTTGTTATCATTGAACAATTTACACTGAAAAATATTGACTGCAAATACATGTAGCGGAAACAACAAGATCAAAGATGAATCATCAATACACACGAGACACAAAATTTATGTTCTGTAACTTTATCAATTTCAGAAACTCTGAGGACAAAACCAACGCTCCTAGCTATCACAATTAAACCAAAATCCGAGGCCAACCTTGTCCTTTCAAAACCAGAAAACCAAACCTCAGCAAATCCCTGGAAATTTCCTCTACCCACATATCTGTTGTAGACCACGTGTACGACCTGTTGACGTCACATGTATTGCAGTTGATGTCAGCATGTACGGACATGTTCATGCCTAAAAACCTTGTACAGATTTACGTGATTCACTTTACTGCAACCCATGCACATACGCGATTGTGCCCACTACAATCAATGTACATACGTGATACACCTTCCTGCAACCCGCGTACATACACGACTGTGCCCACTGCAACCCGTGTACACTTCTATATGATTCGCTTCTTTTGGTTTCCTCTCTCTCCCACACATGTGATGTGATTTTCCCTGCCATGAACATAAAATAGAGAGTTCTCAACCTTAGACCAGATTTTCCATATTAGCAGAAATTCCCTTGCTAAAATCATCAAGCTCCTTGGCACAAGTGCAAACTCATTTATGCCAACTCCATCAGGTCTCCACACACTCTCTACACAATATGAAATGTCACAACGACCTCTCTCCTTTATATACAACTCTTAGGGGTCAACATAGAAGCCCCTCCACAAGTCAACATCAAATTAGACTTTCTTGTGGGTGTGAAGCCCCAACACAAATCCCACCACCAAAACCATGAAGCCCCAACTTCATTCTAATGTTGTATTTTACCAAATGAAGAGTGTAATGTGGTGCCCACGATGATTCTCACATGCCCAACATCTAGGGCACGTGAGAATACCTTCCCGAAGCTACAAAAATCAACAATCCTTGTTTCTTCCCAAGTGCCATCTAAGTCTCCACCAACCTCATTAGATGATGTTTTGTTGTTGTTGTTTTTCCCTTCATTATCTAGTATCTACATTAGAGTTCCTTGATCTACAACTTTTGTCTTCCTTCTTTTTCTCTTGGAGTCACCTGCTAGAATTGGGTTAGGTTTTGTGGCTCCCTCTTGCCTTTGAGTCGTAGGGTCAAGCTCCTTTCCTTGTGTATTGGTTGCTACTAGATCCTCTTCTTGGCTAGTTTCCTTATAGGAGAGGATTGTTTATGATTGTAGAGCAACAAAACTAGTTTTTCCTTGAAGGGTGTCTACCTATGGGATCAAGGTTTGCTTTATGTTGATCCTCCTTTTTCCCTAAGCTTTGTTAAAACCCTCCTCATCCTTCATTTCTAATGGTTTATCTTTGTTATGGACCAAATTTTTAGCGCAATTTGGAACAAATGGTTGTGCTCATGGCACTTTCTAGAATAAAATGGTATGTGTTCATAGTCTAGTGTTTGGATCCATTCCATAGATTCTTGGTAATTGATGCGAAAAGATTATTGTAGAGCCCCTGAGACATTCATGTACAGGAAAATGCAAGTGTACCAATGTACCTTCTAGCTTTTGTTAGTTCGAAGTTTTTGATGTAGGAGCTAGTGTGTTTCCAATGCCCTTCATTATCTCTTCATACCAAAGTTCTTGTGGAAGCAAGTACAAGCGGATCCAAATTGAGACTTGAGTTAAACATTTGTTTTTTGCACAAATGTTCTACTCGATATCGTAGGTGGAGACCAACAGAGGTGTAGAACTAGGGGGCGTTCTCAAAGACTCGATTCCTATTCTTTGTGCTAGTGAATATTGCCATGAAAAATCCTTTTGAATCAAGTTTGAGCTTTACAACCCCCTTGGGTCACCATCAGGTGTTAATCCACCAAGTCAAGGCATGATCATTCATGTATTCGATGCAATTTCCAATGCGTGCAAAGGTTACTCTATGTCAAGGGTTTTCACTTGTTTTCACGAGACAACTATCATTTCTTCTCTTGCTTTTGTTTGTGTTGGGAGGGAGGAGGACCCACAAGGTAAACCCCAAGACCGCATCCTTGAAGGAGGATGATTGTGCCTCTCCCATCTCCGGGGAAGCTCTGCAAGTTGAGTAATGAGTTGTTGGTTTCAAAGCCTTAGTGTCACCATCACTAGGGTTTCGATTTTTTCTCCTCCTTTAGAAGTGTCGACAATTAGTTATGACCAAATGTTATCAGCGTAGTTGATGCTCAAATATATACAATTTAGAATCATCTAAATCTCTATATATGCTTACGTTGGAGGACTCATCACTTATCTTCATTAAAAATAACAACCCTTAAGAATTTGACTAGTGAGCACAACAAGAAAGAAAGTAATGCAACAAAAATATGTAATAATATCTCTATATTTGTCCACCAATATATGATTTTTCATATGCTTGTATATATTAGTTTTGAAATGCTCTAAGATTGCTAGCTTGAGGCTTTGGCATCTTATGTTTCTTACACATGTATTTCATAGTTATGTCTCTTATTTGTAGTGTTAATTTTTAGTTTATAATGTGAGGACAACTAATATTTGGTTGAGTTGGTGGTAAAAGTGTTTGTTGCATCCCCTCTCTGCAAGTGATGGTTCGTCAAGTCTAGGCACATCCTAGCTGCTTCAATTGAGACAATTGCCTACTCCTATTCAATTGCCCCTTCAATTGTTGAGCTTGTGGCGTGCATCATTTTTACAAATCAATTGGGTTTTTTCGGCTTGTCATGGACAAAAGAAAACGCATATGCTTTAGGCATTCAAACTCCCTTTTCCACTATGGTCCTAGATGGCACCTCCTAGAAGGACATCTCCTTGTTGTCATTGGGTTCTCCTTTGTTTATTGTGATAGAGCTTCCAATAATGAAAAAAAGTGTTCATCACTAGAATTCACATTCTCCAAATGTCATTTATTTGTTTTCATTCTCACCGTCATTAAATTTTCCCTTGACAGTGGTTACAAATTTTGCAAAGAACCCTCAATCCTTCAAAGATCTGATTAGCAAACAAAGAATGTCCATAATTGGCTAGTTTCGTTGACAAGACAATGACAATGTGTCCCTTTTCTACTAGTTTCTTCTCCAAGGTTGAAAGGATACATCAAAGACTACACAAAACATGCTCTGGTCTACAAATTTAATAGGTTATTTATCATCTTCAATCTTGATGGACTAGAATGACAACAACTAGACATCTAGTTACAAGGTAAGGTTCTTCTCTAAAAGTATTTTTATCATTTATTTTGAGAAGCCAAAAGATCATAGAAAGGCCATGGAGGAGGAACCATGGTTTTGGGGCAAAGAAAGCCTCTTCTTCAAACTTGTGTTCCCTCAATTTAACCCTGTACATCAATTTCCATCATTTCAATCCCTATCTCGATGAGCCTACAAACCCTCCCACCCCCTTCTACTAGTGGGAAGAACATACCTTGCAAGAAATCTGAAAATTTATATGAAAATCCATTAAGATGAATCTTGAGGAGGGGGGTAAAGGTCTTTTTAATTTGCTAGGATTCATGTCTAAGTTGGACCTAAGTAAAGGTCTACCAAACAAGATTATCGTACACTATGGAGATTTCAATTGGACACAATGGTTGGGGTATGAGAATATAACCTTTAGGTGCAAATTTTGTTTATAAGTAGGTCATCTAAAGGAAGTTTTCCCTAAAAATGATAATTAGGAAGGTTGAAGAGCATCCCCCATCCCCCAAAAGCCAAGATGGATTCCAACAAGTCCATTGAAGGAAAGTGAAAAAGAACCATGGATGGGCAAGGAGAGACAAAATTTTTGAAGCCATTGTCCCAAATTGGACATCTAACATAAAGGATCTCCTCTAAGATACTCACCCACAAATATATGCAGATGGGGAGAAAGATTTCAATAACGAAGATCCAACTTTCACTTAATTAACAAAGCAAGGAATTCCTTGCATTAAAATACCAACTCCAAGCTCTCAAAAAAATAGAGTTGGAGAATAAATGTAGCAAGAAACAAGGATAGATCTCAAAATTCATTCATTTTTTCTATGAGTTTTTTAGTATATATTGCCTAACGGTATAAATAGGCTAGCATGTAGCACAATAAAATTGATAAAACTTAATTCTTGCTTTAAAAAATGTCTTTTTTTTTAATTTAATAATGTTTAAAAACACTATCGTCCTCCCAAACTACCTTTAAAAACATTGGTTCCATGGGTTGCAATTATCTTGAGGGGAATTCATAGTATGGTCTCACCAACTCTAAACTAAAGCAAACCATCATATGTCTAGAAAGCAATGCACCTATAAACACTATCATCCTCCCACACTACCTTTAAAAACATTGGTTCGATGGGTTGCAATTATCCTGAGGGGAATTCATAGTATGGTCTCACCAACTCTAGACTAAAGCAAACCATCATATGCCTAGAAAGTAATGCACCTATAGATGTTGCTCTTTGGAGACTAAGATTGAGATGTTTATTTCTCAATGTCCAATTTATTGTTAAATTCAAAATTGGTACTATTGAACATTCTTAAGTGGCACTTTCTCAATATCTTCTTTACGTACGAGGAACATATGTGTTAGCCTTTTTTATTAGGTAATTGTTCACTTTTAAATTAAATACACCAATATAAACATAAGCCATAAAATCCTTATTTATTATCTATCTCTTTCACCAATACACTTTTACCATTAGTTAAGAACACCACTGAGTCAAAAGGTTCAAGGGCCACTACATGGTGCCTCTTAACATGGGCTAGTTGGAAAAATCACCAAATGAATGATGTTCTTTGTTAAACTTCCAAAATTATTGTTACACACAAAGAATTTTATGTGAAATTGCATTACTCGCTTCTTTATACCTTCTTTAAACAACTTATCTTCTATGGATGTGAAGAGAGACACAACTTCCTTGTTAAAATTACTCACTTCCACCCAAAAATGAAAAAGATGCCACCCACATAATGAAATCCCCACATAGGCTTTGGGGGGATTTAGAGTGGTAATCTTATAGTGTAATAGTTATTTTCCACTCGATGGCATGCCTTTACAATAGTTAAACAACACTACATTGTTTAGGCTTCTTATGCTGAATCAAAAGTACATGACAACCTTTATCGACCAAAACAAAGCGCACATGAAGGCCAACCTAAGATCGCACTAAAACTATAGACCTCAACTACATTCAGGGGTAACCCAAAAGCACGAACTAAACACTTTGTACAACCAGTTAACCTATTCAAATATGTGCATGCAGGGACCACCATGAATAGTGTGTCAAATCCTTAGAAATGTTTGTTGAAATCCTTACTCCGACACCTAGGTATCTTATTATCTAGTGATTTCCTTGTTGTAAATCAAATTAGCAACTCACAAAACAACATACATTGTTGGAATATTCAACTCAAATAAAGATAGCATAAGCAATACTAGAAACAAAAATCTCAACCACAATACACAAAGATATTATACCCATCAACTAAGCTTATCATTCAAATAACTTCAAAGCTTACAAGGGCTCTCGTACCTGGGATAATGGCCCACAGAGAAATAAAGAAAACTCTAGATAGTACATGCAAACCCTTGCAATCTCCTACGCTATTGTATGACCTTGTAATTTCATGCTTACCAAGATGTACGCGACTTTCCTTAAGCAAACCTGCGTATACACGTTTGTCTCCATTGAAACTCGCGTACACACACTTAAAGATTGTATGAAACTTCCTATGACGCGACCTCACTATTACGGCTTCAATCAACTAAAACCCACTTGCGACTGCCTTTGTTTTGTCTTCTCCCCGACCTGATCTCTTGATGGAAGTCCTTCTCCACCTATCCAAGATCCCCTTTGTTATCACATATAGTTGTCAAAGCTAGCAGGTCGTCCAAGTTTGTGGTCTACACAGGAAGAGTCCGAGCGCAGCATGCAGAGCGGCTCATTTCGAGCTTAAAATACAAATAGGCGGGCTTAGTTTTGCGACGATGGAGATCCCCTGTGAGGATCAGATTAGTGGCCCCGGGTATTCAGAGTTTCAGAATTGCACGAAGTATAGCGCCGAAGCGCCCAAAGTCCCGAAGTGGCCGAAGGCCCGAAGTGAGTCTCAACCATTCGATTCAAATGGACACACAACGCCATATCTAGAGCTCCGGAGGAAAGCAAAGGGGGGAAAAGCCTGAAGAGCCAAAGTAGCTCTCGATCGTTGATCGAGAAGGGAGCAAAAGGGTCGTCGATCTGGTTGAAGGGGTCAAAGCCCTGAAGTAGGAGCAAAGTCGTTGATTGAAGCGGACGTGCGTCAATAGATCAACAACTCCGAGTAAAAAACACAAAAGGTAAGCGAGATTTGATATTTGATGTTCCCGGAGCCCGGAGACCCAAAAAGCGTCTCAGTCATCAATCAGTAGGAGCCATGCGTCGCCAGATCCTTCGCTCCAAATAAAAGCAGCAGAAGACAAAGGAGGTTTGAGGTTTGAAAAGTCTGAAGCGCGAATCACGAAGCATATCTCGACCGTCGATTCAAAAAAGGAAAATCCAATCCGTTGATCTGAAGAACGCCAGAGTTGGGTTGTTGATCAGAAAGCCTCATCTCAGACCATAAGATCGATGGTCACCCTCCATTGCGGGGTCGGAAGGTGCGCAAGTTTTAAAAGTTTAAGGGTGGGCCGCAATTGGAACCACTGTTTTGAGAAAGGGACGTGTGGCGATTCATGGTAAATTGCGGGGGCAAAAGCGGTTTGCTTTCAAACCACCCTTGGCCACGCCCGTAAACGTGCATTCACGTAGAGTCGTGGCCCTAGATCACATTGAAGAAGGAGCCAGAGGAAAGAGAGCTAACCCCGAGCCCAGAAGAACCAGATATCTAGCAGCCATCAGTACGGACATGTGGCACCCTTATAGCCTTAGCACGTGGCCACCCCCTGAGCATTAAATCTCGTTTAGTCTCCGAGGAAAAGCAGTAAATGAAGGGTAGGTTTGGTCGTTGAAACCTCGGCTCACCCCATAAACAGAAGGCATGGAAGGCCCGACCGTGGGGACTGAACTGTCAGTCCGTGGTACCCCTGTGGACATATTTTCCTGCAGGCCCATGTCGAGCTAAATTTGCGTCTGACAAGAGGATACATGCACAGTCTAACAAAACACTGCTCAGACGCAAAGCTTTGACCGAGAAGGCCAGATCACGCTCCTGAGGGTGGTGGGCAATTCAAAGTATAAATCAATAGTTTTAATATTTTGTTGTGGTCGTCCACTGGTTGAGCAGAGCTCCCTATTTTGTAATGTTTTGATGCCAGAACTATTCTCTGGTTATGTATCGGATTTGAGACTTTCAGATTAATAGAAGTCAACCTATTTTCATCTCTTTGTAAAAAACTGTGCTAAAACACTCGGCCATGGAGGATCCAGTCGAGGGTTGTTATGTTGTTGTAATGTAGGTTTGATTGCAGCGGTATCGTGACCAGTTTTAGTCATCTTCCTTGTGATATTTTCCCCTCTTACACTGAATGGCTCGGGCATGGAGGATCCAGTCGAGTTGTTGTGGTTGCATGGTGATGTAGGTTTGATCATTATGTTGTTGTGACTGTGTTGTTTGGACATATGTCAGTGTCTGAAGCTTGAGCTTAAGAGTGATCTCGAGTTTGAGTTTTTCTTCTCCAAGTTGCTTGAAGGTCTGATGCCCATAGCAGTCTTGTCCACCTTTCTTACTAAGTCTTCCCTCTTCTCACACTTAAAGTCAATTCACTAACTGAAATTAGTTGTGGCCCTCACTTCCCTGTGCATTTCTTGTCTAGTTCTGTGTTGAACATCATTCATATATTGAGTTTTGTCCATTGACCTCCACTCATATAAAACCAACATCCACCAAAAACTCTGATGGGTATTGGGCTTACCTTCTTTGCAATCGGAGGCTGACTTCCAGTGCTAACATTCTTGGCGCTGTTGTCGGGGAACGAATTGAAGACTTTTCATTGGGATAGAACGACAATGAGCTTTTGATTCTGAAGGTGCATTAGACATCAGAACCATTGAAAATTGCAACTTGCACCTGGCGACTCCACAATCAAAGACTCCACTGGGGAGGATCATGTTGATAGAAAGATGACAATACCGAAGGGGAAGGCCAGGTATCATTTTATGAGCTTTATTCATGAAATCATGTTCTTGTTTATCAACTCATTTCTCTTTTTCCCTTCACATATAAAGAGGATTATCCTCTGCTTTGTCTATTCAGATGATAATAGGCCTTCTTTTATTTATCCATCCTTGGAAGAAGAAAACATGCCCTCTTCTTGTGTTGTAGATACCAATCCCGTGTCTTCACCTTTGCTTATTCATAAAAGTGAGATCTGTATTGCATCTCCTCTTGAAATTGATCACCCTTGTAGCCCTGAGGAGGTTGAAAATAGTTCACAGTCTTCTCAAATCTCGTTACCCTCCGTTATTCCTGCTGAGCCTTGCCATCAACTTGTTAATCCTCGTGATCAACCCACTACTTTTCAAATTAAAATCAGAAATAAGTTGTTTAAACCTTTAAGGCTGCCACATGACCTTCATCCTTATCCTCGTTATTCCTTTGAGTATCTTCCTCGGTTTTCTTGAGAGGATAATATTACAGCTGAGAGGCATTTGGAGGCCTTTAAGAGCTTTGTCAATCAGTTTGAGATTGTTCATGATGATGTTGCCATGAGGTTGTTCTCACAATCCATGTCTGGAGATGTTGTTGTGTGGTTTAGATGTCTGGAAGCCGATTCTATTGGCTCTTAGACCGAGCTATGCCGTGCATTTTTAAAGTGTTGGGGTGAGAACAAGTCCCTTGATCAATACTGGTTTGAGTTTAATGCCTTGAGGAGAGGGGAAGAGGAAGCCTTGGTTGTCTTCAACAGGAGGTTTTACAGTGTTTATCATAGTATGCCTACGGAGATCAGACCCACAGAGACTGTTGCCATGGTGTACTATGTCATGGCTCAGCATCCAGAGCTGGTCCTTCTCCTGAGAGAGAGGAAATCTTCATCGTTAAGACAATTGTTCGAAGATGTTGAGGAAGTCGAAGAGAACATCAGGGCTAGTAAGGGGGTTCATATGCAAGCATATATTAAAGAGTTGCATGTGCAGAAACAAGGAGACTGTCAGTATATTTCAGATTCCAAGCATGAAGATATTGAGTATGAATCAGATCTGGAACAACAACAAGGAAGTAGTGAAGATAACGAAGAGCAGAGCTTTTCCTTGGTTCCTATTTATGATGATTATGAATCGGATCATTGGGAGAGCCATGAAGGAGAAATGGAAGAGCTAAATGTGCAATTTACCTCTTGTCCCGAGCCTGTAAATGAGCAGATCCCTACCATACATTTTGTTGACTTGAGGAGCAGCAAGCCTGTGTATGACAGCTATGAATCAGATTCCGATATGGATATAAAATATTTCCAAGACCACACTATAGAGCCTTTTCCTTTATTTATTGAGGAAGGGCATTGGGTGGAATCAACCATCCTGGACCTGCAGAAGACACATAGCAACATGAAAAAGAGGAGCTAAATGTGTGGTTTATCTCTTGTCCAGAGCCTGTGAACGAGCAAATATCACCTAGTATTGGACGGCATGCATCAGTTCTCCACCCACCTATACACTCTAAGAGCATCAAACAACGGGTGAGCAACAATGAAGAACATGAGGTAATTTCTTACCAGTTGAACTCCCCTGATTGTAAATTTTGTGACCCTGTGGGGTCATATATGGAGCTATGTTTTCAAAAAGCATTGGAGCCTGCAAATGAGCAACCATCACCTCGGATCAGTCAGCCTGCATTAGCCGTTCGCTCACCCATGCTTGCCAGAGACATTCAGCCATGTGTGAGCAATTGTAAGACAAAGCATGTTTTCTATCACCAGCCCAGTGGATTTTGTCATTTGCTCTATGAACCTGTAAGGGAGTACATGGAGTTGCATTTCCTTCATGTCTTGGAGCCGCTCAGCTTTATCCTGACTTCAGCACTGGGAGGAGAGCTGAAAAGCGTAATCATTTTGCCGTCATAGTTGCATTGTTTTTATTTGATCAGTGACAGAGTAAATAAGTTTGCAGCTAGGGAGTTGCTTGAATGGCTATGGTGGAAGTTTGCTTTCACCTAGCGCTTTGTAAAAATCAGTTAGTCTAAGATTGTACATACATAAGCTCATTTTAGAGCCCATGTGTTTGTTTTCTTTTTTTAGTAGAGTAGTGTACATATTTCCCTGTTTTCCTCAGTGAAAGTTTTGAGCTGGACTCCATAGCCCAACAGCTAAGGCATTGGAACTGCATGTTCTTGGCAGCTCGCAGGGAGCATGCCATCCCCTGTGGAGCCAAATGTTATCACATATAGTTGTCAAGGGCAGCAGGTCATCCAAGTTCGTGGTCTACACAGGAAGCGTTTGAGTGCAGCGTGCAGAGCAGCTCATTCAGGCTTAAAATACAAATATGCGGGCTCAGTTTTGCGACGGTGGAGATCCTTTGTGAGGATCAGATTAGCGGCCCCCGGGTATTCAGAGTTTCAGAATTGCACGAAGTATAGCGCTGAAGCGCCCGAAGTGGCCAAAGCCCGAAGTAAGTCTCAACCGTTCGATTCAAATGGACACGCGACGCCAGATCTAGAACTCCGGAGGAAAGCAAAGGGGGAAAAGCCCGAAGACCCAAAGTAGCTCTCAATCATTGATCGAGAAGGGAGCAGAAGGGTCGTCGATCTAGTTGAAGTGGTCAACGTCCCGAAGTAGGAGCAAAGTTGTTGATTGAAGCGGACGCGCGTCAATAGATCAACAACTCCGAGTAAAAAAACACAGAAGGTAAGCAAGATTTGATATTTGATTTTCCCGGAGCTCGGAGACCCGAAAAGTGTCTCAGTCGTCGATCAGTAGGAGCCACGCGTCGTTAGATCCTTCGCTTTGAATAAAAGCAGCAGAAGACAAAGGAGGTTTGAGGTTTGAAAAGTCCGAAGCCTGAATCACGAAGCAGATCTCGACCATCGATTCGAAAAAGGAAAATTCGATCCGTCGATCTGAAGAACGCCAAAGCTGGGTCATTGATCAAGAAGCCTCATCTCAGACCATAAAATCAATGGTCACGCTCCATTGCGGGGTCGGAAGGTGTGCGAGTTTTAAAATTTTAAGGGTGGGCTGCAATTGGAACCACTGTTTTGAGAAAGGGACGCATGGTGGTTCATGGTAAATTGCGGGGGCAAAAGCAGTTTGCTTTCAAACCACCCTTGGTCGTGCTCGTAAACACACATTCATGTAGAGTCATGGCCCTAGGTCACATTGAAGAAAGAGCCAGAGGAAGGGGAGCTACCCCCGAGCCCAGAAGAACCAGATATGTGGCAGCCATCAGTACGGACATGTGGCACCCTTATAGCCTTGGCACATGGCCACCCCCTGAGCATTAAGTCTCGTTCAGTCTCCGAGGAAAAGTAGTAAATGAAGGGTAGGCTTGGTCGTGGAAACCTCGACTCACCCCATAGACAGAGGGCATGGAAGGCCTAGCCGTGGGGATTGAACCATCAGCCTGTGGTACCCTTGTGGACAGATTTTCCTGCAGGCCCATGCCGAGTTAAATTTGTGTCTGACAAGAGGATACATGCATAGTCTGACAGAAGACTGTTCAGACGCAAAGCTTTGACTGAGAAGGCCAGATCACGCTCCTGAGGGTGGTGGGCAGTTCAGAGTATAAATAGATAGTTTTAATATTTTGTTGTGGTCGTCAACTGGTTGAGCAAAACTCCCTATTATGTAATGTTTTGATGCCAGAACTGTTCTTTGGTTATGTATCGGATTTGAGACTTTCAGATTAATAGAAGTCAGCCTCTTTTCATCTCTTTGTAAAAAATTGTGCTAAAACACTCGAGCATGGAGAATCCAGTCGAGGGTTGTTATGTTGTTATAATGTAGGTTTGATTGCAACGGTATCATGACCAGTTTTAATCAGCTTCCTTGTGATCTTTTCCCTTCTTACATTGAATGGCTCGGGCATGGAGGATCCAGTCGAGTTGTTGTGGCTGCATGATGATGTAGGTTTGATCATTGTGATGTTGTGACTGTATTGTTTGGACATATTTTAGTGTCTGAAGCTTGAGCTTAAGATGATCTTGAGTCTGAATTTTTCTTCTCCAAGCTGTTTGAAGGCCTGATGCCCAAAGGAGTCTTGTCCACCTTTCTTACTAAGTCTTCCCTCTGTTCACACTTAAATTCAATTCACTCACTGAAGTTAGTTGTGGCCCTCACTTCCTTGTGCATTTCTTGTCCAGTTCTATGTTGAACATCATTCATATATTGAGTTTTGTCCATTAACCTCCACTCATATAAAACCAACACCCACCAAAAACTCTGAAGGGTATTGGGCTTACCTTCTCTGCAATTGGAGGGTGACTTCCAGTGCTAATACCCTTGAATCACAGTCTTTCGCGATCCAACTCTCTTTGTATCGTGTGTTTTCCTCCTTCACCCTAGCCTTGTTTTTATAAGATTGAGTTATGACCTAACCCTAATCTCCAAAATGATTGACAATTGAGATTACTGCTCACCTCACTTGAGATCAATGACTATTATTTAATTCACTAATGTTAATTAAAACGTTTCTTTAAATATAACTCAACTCTCTAATAAAAGTACTTTACTTTAATAATTCCTTTAATTAAAGTAAAGTCTCAAGGTAGAAGACTTTGGACGACTTCTACATGTCTAGACACTTAGATTTGTGCGGAAATACTTGTCTGATGCTACAAACATCAACAATGTCTACAACAATAGTTGTTCTCCATGCAATATGGATGTAAGTTGTGTAGAGCATGTGAACATCCTTTCAAAGCACCCTCCAACTAGTTTAAGTCGGACTTTCCCATGATCCATACTATGTAAGCTTTCTTATTTGTACTTTCCTATTTCTCCTTTTCCAATCAGCAATCAGCTTAGAGACAGTCAGGGCACTCTTCTATGATATTATACATGATATGTTTGACAATGCCATTGACTACTTTTGGACCATAGTTACCCAACTTGGCTCTGCGAAAAACTTGCTGAGGCAAAAGAGTCAAAAACTCGGCTAAGGAAAAACTCAACAAGTACAAACTGGCCCAAATGAGCCAAAATGACTCTTTTTTTGGTATTTATAACCTTCCCAACAAGTGTTTCCAGCAGGTCAAAGGTTAAACCCATTGAATCAGTCAATGACCCGCAAGTACTCATGCGTCAAATATGAGTTGGTGAATCATACTCACCAATGACAAGTTTGACAAGGCAGCAATTTGAATCGGCTTGATTGAGGGTCGAGTCATGTTTGATCGGTGTCACGTGGGTCAAACCCATGAATCTGGGAGCTATGTTTTGGAGTCCATGGACATTAATATAATATCTTTATTTCTAGCTTTGATGATCTAAAGTCAACCAGATAATATCTTATGTTACATGTGCATACAATTTGCATGTTTCAGCAAGAACTTAAGCCCAAATACAAATTAAATTACTAGTCCTACATACATGCCTCCATTGCTTTTCTGCAGATTAACAATATGACAGTTTGCCTCCTGACAAGGCCATTTGTGCACTCCATATATTGCTGCCTTGTATTTGCTATAGTGTCCTATGGTCCTGGTTAATACCATGTTCATATACAGCA
>ML808038.1:17042-28936 GCA_009831015.1 Picea engelmannii
CAACAAGGAAATCACTAGATAATAAGATACCTAGGTGTCGGAGTAAGGATTTCAACAAACATTTCTAAGGATTTGACACACTATTCATGGTGGTCCCTGCATGCACATATTTGAATAGGTTAACTGGTTGTACAAAGTGTTTAGTTCGTGCTTTTGGGTTACCCCTGAATGTAGTTGAGGTCTATAGTTTTAGTGCGATCTTAGGTTGGCCTTCATGTGCGCTTTGTTTTGGTCGATAAAGGTTGTCATGTACTTTTGATTCAGCATAAGAAGCCTAAACAATGTAGTGTTGTTTAACTATTGTAAAGGCATGCCATCGAGTGGAAAATAACTATTACACTATAAGATTACCACTCTAAATCCCCCCAAAGCCTATGTGGGGATTTCATTATGTGGGTGGCATCTTTTTCATTTTTGGGTGGAAGTGAGTAATTTTAACAAGGAAGTTGTGTCTCTCTTCACATCCATAGAAGATAAGTTGTTTAAAGAAGGTATAAAGAAGCGAGTAATGCAATTTCACATAAAATTCTTTGTGTGTAACAATAATTTTGGAAGTTTAACAAAGAACATCATTCATTTGGTGATTTTTCCAACTAGCCCATGTTAAGAGGCACCATGTAGTGGCCCTTGAACCTTTTGACTCAGTGGTGTTCTTAACTAATGGTAAAAGTGTATTGGTGAAAGAGATAGATAATAAATAAGGATTTTATGGCTTATGTTTATATTGGTGTATTTAATTTAAAAGTGAACAATTACCTAATAAAAAAGGCTAACACATATGTTCCTCGTACGTAAAGAAGATATTGAGAAAGTGCCACTTAAGAATGTTCAATAGTACCAATTTTGAATTTAACAATAAATTGGACATTGAGAAATAAACATCTCAATCTTAGTCTCCAAAGAGCAACATCTATAGGTGCATTACTTTCTAGGCATATGATGGTTTGCTTTAGTCTAGAGTTGGTGAGACCATACTATGAATTCCCCTCAGGATAATTGCAACCCATCGAACCAATGTTTTTAAAGGTAGTGTGGGAGGATGATAGTGTTTATAGGTGCATTGCTTTCTAGACATATGATGGTTTGCTTTAGTTTAGAGTTGGTGAGACCATACTATGAATTCCCCTCAAGATAATTGCAACCCATGGAACCAATGTTTTTAAAGGTAGTTTGGGAGGACGATAGTGTTTTTAAACATTATTAAATTAAAAAAAAAGACATTTTTTAAAGCAAGAATTAAGTTTTATCAATTTTATTGTGCTACATGCTAGCCTATTTATACCGTTAGGCAATATATACTAAAAAACTCATAGAAAAAATGAATGAATTTTGAGATCTATCCTTGTTTCTTGCTACATTTATTCTCCAACTCTATTTTTTTGAGAGCTTGGAGTTGGTATTTTAATGCAAGGAATTCCTTGCTTTGTTAATTAAGTGAAAGTTGGATCTTCGTTATTGAAATCTTTCTCCCCATCTGCATATATTTGTGGGTGAGTATCTTAGAGGAGATCCTTTATGTTAGATGTCCAATTTGGGACAATGGCTTCAAAAATTTTGTCTCTCCTTGCCCATCCATGGTTCTTTTTCACTTTCCTTCAATGGACTTGTTGGAATCCATCTTGGCTTTTGGGGGATGGGGGATGCTCTTCAACCTTCCTAATTATCATTTTTAGGGAAAACTTCCTTTAGATGACCTACTTATAAACAAAATTTGCACCTAAAGGTTATATTCTCATACCCCAACCATTGTGTCCAATTGAAATCTCCATAGTGTACGATAATCTTGTTTGGTAGACCTTTACTTAGGTCCAACTTAGACATGAATCCTAGCAAATTAAAAAGACCTTTACCCCCCTCCTCAAGATTCATCTTAATGGATTTTCATATAAATTTTCAGATTTCTTGCAAGGTATGTTCTTCCCACTAGTAGAAGGGGGTGGGAGGGTTTGTAGGCTCATCGAGATAGGGATTGAAATGATGGAAATTGATGTACAGGGTTAAATTGAGGGAACACAAGTTTGAAGAAGAGGCTTTCTTTGCCCCAAAACCATGGTTCCTCCTCCATGGCCTTTCTATGATCTTTTGGCTTCTCAAAATAAATGATAAAAATACTTTTAGAGAAGAACCTTACCTTGTAACTAGATGTCTAGTTGTTGTCATTCTAGTCCATCAAGATTGAAGATGATAAATAACCTATTAAATTTGTAGACCAGAGCATGTTTTGTGTAGTCTTTGATGTATCCTTTCAACCTTGGAGAAGAAACTAGTAGAAAAGGGACACATTGTCATTGTCTTGTCAACGAAACTAGCCAATTATGGACATTCTTTGTTTGCTAATCAGATCTTTGAAGGATTGAGGGTTCTTTGCAAAATTTGTAACCACTGTCAAGGGAAAATTTAATGACGGTGAGAATGAAAACAAATAAATGACATTTGGAGAATGTGAATTCTAGTGATGAACACTTTTTTTCATTATTGGAAGCTCTATCACAATAAACAAAGGAGAACCCAATGACAACAAGGAGATGTCCTTCTAGGAGGTGCCATCTAGGACCATAGTGGAAAAGGGAGTTTGAATGCCTAAAGCATATGCGTTTTCTTTTGTCCATGACAAGCCGAAAAAACCCAATTGATTTGTAAAAATGATGCACGCCACAAGCTCAACAATTGAAGGGGCAATTGAATAGGAGTAGGCAATTGTCTCAATTGAAGCAGCTAGGATGTGCCTAGACTTGACGAACCATCACTTGCAGAGAGGGGATGCAACAAACACTTTTACCACCAACTCAACCAAATATTAGTTGTCCTCACATTATAAACTAAAAATTAACACTACAAATAAGAGACATAACTATGAAATACATGTGTAAGAAACATAAGATGCCAAAGCCTCAAGCTAGCAATCTTAGAGCATTTCAAAACTAATATATACAAGCATATGAAAAATCATATATTGGTGGACAAATATAGAGATATTATTACATATTTTTGTTGCATTACTTTCTTTCTTGTTGTGCTCACTAGTCAAATTCTTAAGGGTTGTTATTTTTAATGAAGATAAGTGATGAGTCCTCCAACGTAAGCATATATAGAGATTTAGATGATTCTAAATTGTATATATTTGAGCATCAACTACGCTGATAACATTTGGTCATAACTAATTGTCGACACTTCTAAAGGAGGAGAAAAAATCGAAACCCTAGTGATGGTGACACTAAGGCTTTGAAACCAACAACTCATTACTCAACTTGCAGAGCTTCCCCGGAGATGGGAGAGGCACAATCATCCTCCTTCAAGGATGCGGTCTTGGGGTTTACCTTGTGGGTCCTCCTCCCTCCCAACACAAACAAAAGCAAGAGAAGAAATGATAGTTGTCTCGTGAAAACAAGTGAAAACCCTTGACATAGAGTAACCTTTGCACGCATTGGAAATTGCATCGAATACATGAATGATCATGCCTTGACTTGGTGGATTAACACCTGATGGTGACCCAAGGGGGTTGTAAAGCTCAAACTTGATTCAAAAGGATTTTTCATGGCAATATTCACTAGCACAAAGAATAGGAATCGAGTCTTTGAGAACGCCCCCTAGTTCTACACCTCTGTTGGTCTCCACCTACGATATCGAGTAGAACATTTGTGCAAAAAACAAATGTTTAACTCAAGTCTCAATTTGGATCCGCTTGTACTTGCTTCCACAAGAACTTTGGTATGAAGAGATAATGAAGGGCATTGGAAACACACTAGCTCCTACATCAAAAACTTCGAACTAACAAAAGCTAGAAGGTACATTGGTACACTTGCATTTTCCTGTACATGAATGTCTCAGGGGCTCTACAATAATCTTTTCGCATCAATTACCAAGAATCTATGGAATGGATCCAAACACTAGACTATGAACACATACCATTTTATTCTAGAAAGTGCCATGAGCACAACCATTTGTTCCAAATTGCGCTAAAAATTTGGTCCATAACAAAGATAAACCATTAGAAATGAAGGATGAGGAGGGTTTTAACAAAGCTTAGGGAAAAAGGAGGATCAACATAAAGCAAACCTTGATCCCATAGGTAGACACCCTTCAAGGAAAAACTAGTTTTGTTGCTCTACAATCATAAACAATCCTCTCCTATAAGGAAACTAGCCAAGAAGAGGATCTAGTAGCAACCAATACACAAGGAAAGGAGCTTGACCCTACGACTCAAAGGCAAGAGGGAGCCACAAAACCTAACCCAATTCTAGCAGGTGACTCCAAGAGAAAAAGAAGGAAGACAAAAGTTGTAGATCAAGGAACTCTAATGTAGATACTAGATAATGAAGGGAAAAACAACAACAACAAAACATCATCTAATGAGGTTGGTGGAGACTTAGATGGCACTTGGGAAGAAACAAGGATTGTTGATTTTTGTAGCTTCGGGAAGGTATTCTCACGTGCCCTAGATGTTGGGCATGTGAGAATCATCGTGGGCACCACATTACACTCTTCATTTGGTAAAATACAACATTAGAATGAAGTTGGGGCTTCATGGTTTTGGTGGTGGGATTTGTGTTGGGGCTTCACACCCACAAGAAAGTCTAATTTGATGTTGACTTGTGGAGGGGCTTCTATGTTGACCCCTAAGAGTTGTATATAAAGGAGAGAGGTCGTTGTGACATTTCATATTGTGTAGAGAGTGTGTGGAGACCTGATGGAGTTGGCATAAATGAGTTTGCACTTGTGCCAAGGAGCTTGATGATTTTAGCAAGGGAATTTCTGCTAATATGGAAAATCTGGTCTAAGGTTGAGAACTCTCTATTTTATGTTCATGGCAGGGAAAATCACATCACATGTGTGGGAGAGAGAGGAAACCAAAAGAAGCGAATCATATAGAAGTGTACACGGGTTGCAGTGGGCACAGTCGTGTATGTACGCGGGTTGCAGGAAGGTGTATCACGTATGTACATTGATTGTAGTGGGCACAATCGCGTATGTGCATGGGTTGCAGTAAAGTGAATCACGTAAATCTGTACAAGGTTTTTAGGCATGAACATGTCCGTACATGCTGACATCAACTGCAATACATGTGACGTCAACAGGTCGTACACGTGGTCTACAACAGATATGTGGGTAGAGGAAATTTCCAGGGATTTGCTGAGGTTTGGTTTTCTGGTTTTGAAAGGACAAGGTTGGCCTCGGATTTTGGTTTAATTGTGATAGCTAGGAGCGTTGGTTTTGTCCTCAGAGTTTCTGAAATTGATAAAGTTACAGAACATAAATTTTGTGTCTCGTGTGTATTGATGATTCATCTTTGATCTTGTTGTTTCCGCTACATGTATTTGCAGTCAATATTTTTCAGTGTAAATTGTTCAATGATAACAACTAGGATTTTATTGTTAGCTCACTAGGAAGCAATTTTCAGATCTGAAAATTAGTCACACACAGTTGCTTGTGAAAATTGACTTAGTATGAAAGCTTGGGATTTGAAGAGGGATCATCTTTGAGACACATTTTGGATACAACATTGGAAGAGTGTTGTTCTTGTTCTTATTCCGGGCAAGTTACAGGTGATAACTCTGAGAGAGAGATATGGTGACGGTTGCAGGTGACAACAAGTTAGATGGTCTCTAATTTGAGACATGGAGCAGACTGCCTAGACAAGGAGTTGTGGACTATTGCAGCTCGATGGTGTGGTGGGTTGGGAGTTTTGGTGGATTGGTGGAGAGCCCAGATCACAACAATATGTTGTGTGGCAGGTTTCCAACCCTGTGGATGGACTTCCAATGGCTTGTCATGGTGAGTTGCGATGGGTGCAACTCGGGTGCTTCGGCATGGACGAGATGGCTTCGTGTGTATGTCGGGTTGATGAGATAGAGTCTTCATTGGGCTAGAGATTTGCACATTGTCAAGGTACAACAATGTATGAGACATTTGACCCATGAGGATGAGGACACTTGCAGAGATGAGTTGCAGAGGTCTAGAGTGGACTAGACTGAGTGTCCATCCGTAGCTCGGGGTTGTTCAGAAAGAGGACACGGGTTTAGTTGTGGTGTGTGCATAGACATAGAGAATTTTTGGTGACTTGGATGATGGACTTGGGCAGAAGTTCATTGGATGGTCGTGACTTGGGTAAGCAAGATGCTTGCCCTGGAGGATTGCATGGTTCTTATATAGTGGGAACCATCGACACATGACATGGGCACATGATTTGTTCGTGAGCTTCACAGTGTATGACTCATGTATGTACGCGGAGCTTGGTATGAGGACCATGCATGTAGTACAAAGATTTGGAGTAGTGGTATTCTAGATGGTATTAGGGGGTGTGTTGCGAGTGGAAAATGTGTTATGGGTGCCAGGAGTGTGTTCTCAACCTCATCAATTGAGGAGTAGGGCTATACAATGTTGTTATGAGATGGAAAGGTGTTATTGGATGCTTGGAGGATCTATCCTATGCACAACAATGGTCTTGGAGTTAGAGAGGGAAAAGTATATAGGTTGAGGCACCAACTTACGTGTGTTGTGACCAACAGGAGCAAAGAGATAGATGAGGAGGAGAAAGTAGTTCCACCAGTGGTGAGGCAGGTGGCCCCACTGGTAGCACATGTACAGAGGGAGTAGGTAGCTCCACCAATGGCACAGGCTCAAATGGAGCCAGAGTTCAGAGGGAGTCAACCCTCGAGATCCAATGCGGAGGAGGAGCCTCCCCGAATTGTGTAGAGGATAGTGGACAAAAAACAAGTAGCTCAGGAGGTTGTGTGGATTCAGAGGGAGTCAGGAGGATCAAAGGGAGATTCAACCATTCAGAGGGAGCCAACCTTCAGGTTAAGATGTGAGAGAGGCATCTTTCAAGACTGTCGGGAGGGTGTCATGGGTTGAGATGGCCAGGCAGGATGCTTGGGAGTTGGAGGCTTCTAGGAGAAGGGTGTCTTCTAGGGAGGGATCATGCCATACAATAAGATTTTCTTAAGTGATCGAGGATGCAGCTAATCGAGAGGACTGGAGAGCAGGATTTGCTTCGATGATAGAGGGGGTATCCAATCAGGCGGATTGGAGAGTAGTTGTGGTAACAGATCTAGTGCAGGAGACATAGCTACTCCCAAGATGGGAGAGAGAGCTACTTCCAAGTGATTTTGGAGTGTGGTGAGAATACCTCCCTCGCTAAGAGGGAGTGTTGATTTTTGTAGCTTTAGACATGTATTCTCACTTGCCTTAGGTGTTAGGCACGTGGGAATCGTCATGGACACCACATTACACTCTTCGTTTGGTGAAAATTGTCATTGGAATGAAGTTGGGGCTTCGTGGGTTTGGTGGTGGGATTTGTGGGTTTGTGTTGGGGCTTCACACCCACAAGAAATTTTAATTTGATGTTGACTTGTGGAGGGGCTTCTATATTGACCCCTAAGGCTTGTATATAAAGGAGAGATGTCATTGTGACATTTCATATTGTGTAGAGAGTGTGTGGAGACATGATGGAGTTGGCATAAGTGAGTATGCACTTGTGCCAAGGAGCTTGGTGATTTCAGCAAGGAAACTTATGCTACTATGGCAAATTTGGCCTAGGGTTGATGACTCTCTATTTTATGTTCTTGGCAGGAAAAAACACACTGCACGTGTGGGAGAGAGAGGCAGTCGAAGGAAGTGAATCATACAAAAGTGTATGCGGGTTATAGTAGGCACAATCACGTATGTACATAGGTTGAAGTGGGTACAATTGCGTATGTACACAGGTTGTAGTAAGGTGAATCGCATACATCCGTACAAGGTTTGTCGGCAGGAGCAGGTCTGTACATGCCGACATCAACAACAATACATGTGACGTCAGGAGGCCGTACAGGTGGTCTGCAACAGATTTGTGGGTAGAGGAAATTTCCAGCGATTTAGTGAGGTTTGGTTTTTTGGTTTTGAGAGGACAAGGTTGTCCTCAGATTTTGGTGTAATTGTGACAGCTGGGAGGGTTGGTTTTTCCCTCAAAATTTCTGAAATTGTTAAAGTTTCAAAACAAATTTTTTGTGTCTCATGTGTATTGATGATTCATTTTGATGTTGTTGTTTCCGCTGCTTATATTTTCAGTGTAAAGTTGTTTAGTGATAACAACTAGGGTTTTACTATTATCTCACTAGGAAGCAATTTTTATCTCTGAAAATTAGTCACATAGAGTTTCATGTGAAAATTGACTAGGATGGCAAATATGACTACAATATTACTCCATGAATAGTTTGAGAATGAATACTTGGATAAGCCCCCCCCATAGAAGATCACATAGCTATACAAGGTGGCCATGCAAAAAAAAGGCTAAAGGGGGAGGAAGTACCTTTAGCATAACATAGTCACATGGGTTAGGCATCAAATCAATCCCTTTCAAAGATGGAGAAAAGAAGGGGAAGAAAAAGGGTAAACCATGAAGGAAGACCAACAAGCAAAAGATATAAGAAACATGGTCTCTTTGAATCAACTTAGGTGAGACTAAGGCCCTCTTATATAAGTATTTGATCCACCTCCCAAATAGTTAAACTTGAAGATTATTTCCTGGAATGTAAGAGGTATTAACAACAAAGGAAAGCATCACCTCTTAACAAACAAAAATTTACAAGAAAAACTAGACATCATGCTCCTACAAGAAACTAAATGCAACTTTGACACCATGCTTAATATAGAAAAAACAATGTTGAAATGGTTGCACTCTCCACTCGATCAACTTTGAAGCAGGGATGATTTTAGGGGCTAAATTTTGCTCATGGGCTCATTTTCTATGGTTTTTCCAAAAACGAGATTTGCTATGTTAAAAATTATTCGCCCAAATTCTATAGGATAAAATTATTTTACCTTAAAAATCGCCAAAATTTAAAAAAAAACTATACAAAATCCTTAGAAATTTGAATATTTTTACAAAAATATAGCTAATCATTTATAGTTGGCATATGAAGGATTAGTAAGATTCACCAAGGTTTCTACATTTTAAAATAAATTTCCATCCTTAAAATCATCCCTGCTTTGAAGGCATGGAAGGTGGCATGGCTTTGATGCGAACTATAACTAGAGTCATCATGGTAGATCTTATAGTCCTTATAATGGTAGAAAACTTTATCTTGGGAACTTTCAAGCAAATAGGATCTAGTGAAGAGAACACAATCACCAATGTCTATGGACCTCTAGTACCTCATCCCAACAAAGCCTTCCTAGAAGCCCCCCAAGCACTAGGGGAGTCCCTACAAGGAGAACAATTGGCCATTGGGGGAGATTTCAACCTTGTAACCTCATTGGGGAAAGGACAAGGCAAGTGAGAAAATTAGGTGGAGACAAAGAGTGCTTCAAACAATTCATTGACTCTTTGTGATTAGTAGATATTATATCCACAACAAGTGGTTTGCGCACATGGAACAACAAACAAAGAGGGACCTAGAGGATCGTTATACGTATGGACATATTCTTGCTTTCATATAAGTGTTGGAGCAAAGGTTACAATGTAATATCAAATTTACTACGTATTGCAAGATCAAATAATTAGCCCATATCAGTGCAATGGGACAACAACAACACATTGTGGGTCACTCCCTTTTGTTTTGGGAATTTTTGTCTCTCACACTCATATTTCCAACAAAAAATGGGAGAATGGTGAAATGAAGGAAGTAACATCCAAGAAATTAAAATGTACAAACCCCATCAGAAACTCAGAAACCTAAAAACCAAGCTCAAACAATGGAACAAAGAGGAGTTTGGGAATATTTTTTATGACAAATGGAAACTCGAAACCAAAATGATCATACTCCAAGAAATCATGGTTACAAGATTGACATAAGACCTTTGAATAGAGGAAATCAACCTTTGGAAAAACATCATGGCTTGCAACCAACATGAGGAATATCTCTAGAAACAAAAATCCAAGATTCAGTGGCTTGGATAAGGGGACAAAAACCCTCGATTCTGTAACCGAACCACCATGTATAGGTGGACTCTAAACAAATTCTTTTCCTAAAAAATGAACAAGACATTAATCTAGAAAGCCATACCGAGATAGAAGGGGAGCTCACCAACCATTTCAATAACCTTCTCTTAGAACCCTTAGAGGACATAGGATAAGCGATGGAAGACATTATCAACATCCCCAAGTTGGTAACAATAGACCAAAATGCGCCCCCCCCCTCCCCCCCCCCTTTTTTTTCTAGGTAACATATCCTAGAGAAAACCCCTAGGCACTTCCCCTCATTTCGAGGATGGTATCCTAGGTAAACCTTAGATTCTTCATGGCACAAGGCCAGATCAACAACATGGCTCAAAGACATTATAACAATATATTGATTATGAGCTAAACATTTGACTTACAAGAATAGAACCTGGGTGGGGAGGATAACACTCCATCCCATAACCACTCATGCTAGACCCAATTAACCAAAATGCCCTCCTTTTGCACAAAATATCCTATGAAGAAGTTATGAAAGTAGTCTCAAGAAAGGCCCAAGGACTTGACAAGTTCACAATATACTTCTTCCAAGCATGCTAGACATATCTATTGAGAAAACTAGAACAAAAACTTAATAATTGGACCCTCTACTATCTCTCCCTTATATGGAGGACCACCCTAATCAAAATTTCCATTTAGTCCATGCTTGTTTACCTATTCTCTGCTTTGGTAGCTCCTAAGAAAATCATTAATGTGATCAAATCTCTATAGAGATAATTCCTTTGGGGAGGAGTAGAAAGAAAAAAACTGGGCACTACTCCCCTAGGAACAAGTCTACTTTCCCAAGAAGTTGGTAAGCACAGGGCCAAGGAAATTCATGTTATGACAAAGGTCTTGGAGGCAAGATAGGGTGGCAATAGATACAAAATAATGAGGCAATATGGGTGAAAAATTGGAGAGAAAAATATGGCAACAACTATACATAAGACACTATCATATGGTTGGACAACCACATAGGAAGATCTCTCATCTAGAACAATGCTTGGAGAAACATAGACTTGGTCCATAATTATATTTTTGGGGGGATCAAAAACACACATTTTTCCCTAATGTGGGAAGCCTTGTGGAAACAACGACCAACTTTGATCTTAAACCCCAATCAATAATATGCTCAACCTTAGTTCCTCAACCGGAATTGACACTACATCAAAGACTATTGGGAGGATAATGTGGAAGACCAAACATAACAACACCCCCCTTTGGCACCACTAGAAACCACGATAACATGGCCGACATAAATAGGAGAAGAAGACAAAATTAGAGTCTGGGAAATCCTTCTAGATATTAGAGTTCAATTTTGAATAAGCAATGACATTCTTCACTTCAGAATAAGAGGCAATGGCTCATACATATGTTCCTTACTTTGTACAAATCATAGGACGAGGGAAGTAAGCTCTAGGATAACATTTGGCAACTAACTTTCTAACCAAAAGTGGCCACCTTCTTCTAGCAAGTAGTGCAAAGAAAATCCCTCACCTAGGATAAGCTCCATCATAGGGGTTTTCAAGGCTCTTATAGATGCTTCATGTGTAATTGGGTAGAAGAAACCAACAAACATTTATTCAATCATTTTGTAGTGGTGAACCCTCTCTTCGAAAATGGGGTCACCATCTTCCAATAATCCAATAGAGACATACATAATACCTCAACCACTCTAGAGAATTGGAGACAGATCCCCTTCATCTGCCTTACTCTTGACAAGGCTTGGATACTCTTGCCAGGGTTCTTATTATGGACAACATAATCTTATAATCTTTAGAGATCGAACAAAGGATGATATATCCTCTAGGAAACCATTGGGACCAACATTTGAGAAATGATTCAAGTTGTAGAAGGGAAAGGAGAGGGAGACGCTTGCCCAAAGCACGAGCATCAAATACTGGACACATGGGGAATTGGTGCTCACTCCTTCATAAACAAGACTAATCGATCTATTCTCCGGAAGAAGTAAAAACTCCAA
>ML808038.1:47451-86509 GCA_009831015.1 Picea engelmannii
ACAACAAAGGAAAGCATCACCTCTTAACAAACAAAAATTTACAAGAAAAACTAGACATCATGCTCCTACAAGAAACTAAATGCAACTTTGACACCATGCTTAATATAGAAAAAACAATGTTGAAATGGTTGCACTCTCCACTCAATCAACTTTGAAGCAAGGATGATTTTAGGGGCTAAATTTTGCTCATGGGCTCATTTTCTATGGTTTTTCCAAAAATGAGATTCGCTATTTTAAAAATTATTCGCCCAAATTCTATAGGATAAAATTATTTTACCTTAAAAATCGCCAAAATTTTAAAAATACTATACAAAATCCTTAGAAATTTGAATATTTTTACAAAAATATCGCCAATCATTTATAGTTGGCATATGAAGGATTAGTAAGATTCGCCAAGGTTTCTACATTTTAAAATAAATTTCCATCCTTAAAATCATCCTTTCTTTGAAGGCATGGAAGGTGGCATGGCTTTGATGCAAACTATAACTAGAGTCATCATGGTAGATCTTATAGTCCTTATAATGGTAGAAAACTTTATCTTGGGAACTTTCAGGGAAATAGGATCCAGTGAAGAGAGCACAATCACCAATGTCTATGGACCTCTAGTACCTCATCCCAACAAAGCCTTCCTAGAAGCCCCCCAAGCACTAGGGGAGTCCCTACAAGGAGAACAATTGACAATTAGGGGAGATTTCAACCTTATAACCTCATTGGGGAAAGGACAAGGCAAGTGAGAAAATTAGGTGGAGACAAAGAGTGCTTCAAACAATTCATTGACTCTTTGTGATTAGTAGATATTGTATCCACAACAAGTGGTTTGCGCACATGGAACAACAAACAAAGAGGGACCTAGAGAATCGTTATACGTATGGACATATTCTTGCTTTCATATAAGTGTTGGAGCAAAGGTTACAATGTAATATCAAATTTACTACCTATTGCAAGATCAAATAATTAGCCCATATCATTGCAATGGGACAACAACAACACACTATGGGTCACTCCCTTTTGTTTTGGGAATTTTTGTCTCTCACACTCACATTTCCAACAAAAAAATGGGAGAATGGTGAAATGAAGGAAGTAACATCTAAGAAATTAAAATGTACAAACCCCATCAGAAACTCAGAAACCTAAAAACCAAGCTCAAACAATGGAACAAAGAGGAGTTTGGGAATATTTTCTATGACAAATGGAAACTCGAAACCAAAATGATGGTACTCCAAGAAATCATGGTTACAAGATTGACATAAGACCTTTGAATAGAGGAAATCAACCTTTGGAAAAGCATCATGGCTTGCAACCAACATGAGGAATATCTCTAGAAACAAAAATCCAAGATTCAGTGGCTTGGATAAGGGGACAAAAACCCCCGATTTTGTAACCGAACCACCATGTATAGGTGGACTCTAAACAAATTCATTTCCTAAAAAATGAGCAAGGCATTAATCCAGAAAACCATACCGATATAGAAGGGGAGCTCACCAACCATTTCAATAACCTTCTCTTAGAATTCTTAGAGGACATAGGATAAGCGATGGAAGACATTATCAACATCCTCAAGTTGGTAACAATCGACCAAAATGCCCCTTTTTCCTTTTTTTATTTCTAGGTAACATATCCCAGAGAAAACCCCTAGGCGCTTCCCCTCATTTCGAGGATGGTACCCTAGGTAAACCTTAGATTCTTCATGGCACAAGGCCAGATCAACAACATGGCTCAAAGACATTATAACAATATATTGATTATGAGCTCAACATTTGACTTACAAGAATAGAACCTGGGTGGGGAGGATAACACTCCATCCCATAACCACTCATGCTAGACCCAATTAACCAAAATGCACTCCTTTTGCACAAAATTTCCTATGAAGAAGTTATGAAAGTAGTCTCAAGAAAGGCCCAAGGACCTGACAAGTTCACAATATACTTCTTCCAAGCATGCTAGACATATCTATTGAGAAAACTAGAACAAAAACTTAATAATTGGACCCTCTGCTATCTCTCCCTTATATGAAGGACCACCCTAATCAAAATTTTCGTTTAGTCCATGCTTGTTTACCTATTCCCTGCTTTGGTAGCTCCCAAGAAAATCATTAATGTGATCAAATCTCTACAGAGATAATTCCTTTGGGGAGGAGTAGAAAGAAAAAAAATGGGCACTAGTCCCCTAGGAACAAGTCTACTTTCCCAAGAAGTTGGTAAGCACAGGGCCAAGGAAATTCATGTTATGACAAAGGTCTTGGAGGCAAGATAGGGTGGCAATAGATACAAAACAATGAGGCAATATGGGTGAAAACTTGGAGAGAAAAAATATGGCAACAACTATACATAAGACACTATCAAATGGTTGGACAACCACATAGGAAGATCTCTCATCTAGAACAATGCTTGGAGAAACATAGACTTGGTCCATAATTATATTTTTGGGGAGATAAAAAACATACATTTTTCCCTAATGTGGGAAGCCTCGCGGAAACAACGACCAACTTTGATCTTAAACCCCAATCAATAATATGCTCAACCTTAGTTCCTCAACCAGAATTGGCACTACATCAAAGAATATTGGGAGGATAATGTGGAAGACCAAACATAACAACACCCCCCTTTGGCACCACTAGAAACCACGATAACATGGCCGACATAAATAGGAGAAGAAGACAAAATTAGAGTATGGGAAATCCTTCTATACATTAGAGTTCAATTTTGAATAAGCAATGACATTCTTCACTTCAGAATAAGAGGCAATGGCTCATACATATGTTCCTTACTTTGTACAAATCATAGGATGAGGGAAGCAAGCTCTAGGATAACATCTGACAACTAACTTTCTAACCAAAAGTGGCTACCTTCTTCTAGCAAGTAGTGCAAAGAAAATCCCTCACCTAGGATAAGCTCCATCATAGGGGTTTTCAAGGCTCTTATAGATGCTTCATGTGTAATTGGGTAGAAGAAACCAACAAACATTTATTAAATCATTTTGTAGTGGTGAACCCTCTCTTCGAAAATGGGGTCACCATCTTCCAATAATCCAATAGAGACATACATAATACCTCAACCACTCTAGAGAATTGGAGACAAAGCCCCTTCATCTGCCTTACTCTCGACAAGGCTTGGATACTCTTGCCAGGGTTCTTATTATGGACAACATAATCATATAATCTTTAGAGATCGAACAAAGGATGATATATCCTCTAGGAAACCATTGGGACCAACATTTGAGAAACGATTCAAGTTGTAGAAGGGAAAGGAGAGGGAGACGCTTGCCCAAAGAACGAACATCAAATACTGGACACATGGGGAATTGGTGCTCACTCCTTCATAAACAAGACTAATTGATATATTCTCCAGAAGAAATAAAAAATCCAAAGTGTTGGTCTCTCCCTCCCCCACCCCAACTCCATCATTTTCAACCTAGGTCCTACGAGAATTGGAGGAGCATTCAAAAATAGCAAGAGCAACATCCTCAAAATCTATGTTAATTACCATTGAACTAACACCAACAACTTAGTTGAGTTACAAGCATTGGAAAACAGTCTTTAGTTAGCACTAGAACACAACTATCATAGTTCAATAGTAGAGGGAGACTCATAGATCCTTGTAAAAGCAATCACTCCAACCTACAACGTCCCACTAGAAAAAGTAATCACAAATTGGCCCCTAACAATGGGCATAGAATCAACAGAAACATAGATTTCAACCATTCTTGCAATCTGACCATCTCAAGTCAAAAGAAGGGCTAACAAACTAGTAGACATACTTGCAAATGAAGGTATTCCTTAGAAAAAATATGATATTAATTTGCAATGGGAAACCCTACAAGACAATGATCTCACATCATTGGATGTGGTGTCAGGGATGCACAACATCACGCCCATTATACCACTAGATGGAAACGTTAATAACCACTTGGTGGCAAAAGATGGCACATATTGGACTTATGACATGCCTTTGGTTGATGATGGATTTGGACCTAGATGAGACTGCAATGAGGTAGAATGACGATGGGAGTTGGAAGTGTTTGGCACCAACCCGATTTTGATTATGAATAGGAGCTCACTGAAGAATGATACTATGAGTATGGTTTAGGGTGATGGATAATTGAGCCATGATGTAGGGATAATGGTCATGTAGGTTTATGACTCTCTAGCACTAAACCAATATCACTCTCATGATGATACCCACACAACATAAGATGGCCTCTCCCATCATCCTTCATTTATGTAATGGGCACTAGAGAAGTATAAGAAAGTTAGGAAGCTGTGGGAAAGAACCATACGAAGGATCTACTTGCATTGAGGTAAACATGGACTATAGGTTACTAGTTCTAGTTTACGAGGCAAAACACCTCAAGAAAGAGGTAGAGGAAGTAGAGATAGGGACATAACACTAGTAGAAGGAGGAGAAGGGAACCAAACTAGCACAACCCATGTATAGAGGCAGGGGAAAACCCCCCACATGAAGGGCTCGCAAGGAATCCACCCCCTGAAGGATTCGAACTAGAGGTTGCAATGGAGAGGTTCAATGCATAGCATATGGTTTTGGTGGTTGACACAAGGCCACTATGATTCACAATATCGACAAACTAGAGGATATTGTTTGTGGGTGTAAAGCTGCCACCAGTGGCATGTAGATAGAGAAAGGATTGGCTCGCATAATCTCATATAAAGGGTTTTCACAAAGCAAAACCACAAGGTACTCTTTGACCCTAGACTTATATTAACATACAAAGGGAATAATAACATGTCACATGGATTCAATGCCAGTGAAGAACAACCCCCATATGAGTAGTATTCGGGAAGTGTTGCAACAATTCAATGACAAATATTACTTCTTGCTAAAATCCATCTAGGGACCATGCTCCAGAGGACAATGAAGAAATAAGGGACGAGGGAGAGACATAAGACAACTAGGTTGGAGAGGACTCCCAATGCCCCATCTCCCTTGATGATGATGGTGAATAGCACAAAGAATCTCTGGTTCCCCTTGATCTTAGAGGTTTCAATTTATCTATTTTATTTACACTGTCATGATAGCATAGGATTTAGTGGCTAGGGGCCAAGCTATATCCATTACTATTATGTTTAGTGGCCCGGGGCTAAGCTTTACCCAATATTGTTTTGTTTCGTTTTTTCTAGGACATACTTAAACTTTTTCAATTTTTGAATATGGCAGTATTCAAGCCAATAGAATTGATAGAATATTCTAGAGGATTCAACGTGACAGTTTCTTGGTTGATTTCTTTGAAAGTATGTAAATATTCTAATAGTTAGTGTATATGAATAGATAACCTACCACTTATTTACGGAAAAAAAATCCAGTCATAATTGTGGCAGCGAATCTAACAACCCTTGATTTGTAGATGCCCTTGACAATTGAGAAACCAAGGCACATGCGTGTTTAAGAAAGCAATTTGTAGTTTTGTAGTGCTTTACTTGTTCTCTAATCTTTCTGAAGATTGTAAATGACTACAACAAATTTGTGAGCCTAGCCAAGATAGCCTCCAATATCAAGAGTTCGCAATCACAATCACAATCACTTTGAACCTGATCCATTGCTTTGCTCTAACCTTGTCAATTGCACTATGAACTTTTTGATGAACTCCGCTAGAGTAGAGCCTCTATATCCTTTAAACTACACATCTCATACACTAAATTGATCATCCGTTTGGAGAAATGATCACTGTGACAACATATAGAGGAAAAGACGATGAAGTGAGTTCTCACCAACATTTGTTGAAGGGAGCCATCGCATTATCACTTTATGCCATGGTTCGAGGCAATCTCAACCACTCTCACTAGATATTTTGATTTGTTAACTAGTTAATGTGATAAAAATAGTGGTATTAAGTTGAACATAAATAACGAGACAAGTTCAATAATAGAAAAATGATGACTAGTCCTAGGGTTTAACTCAATCAGTGGTTGCCAATGTTGTTGGGCATTTGGCTAGTTACATGTCAATAGTTTCCCAATTCAAATCCTTTTGAGTGAGATGCACTAATCTACACCAACAAATTTATTAGAGATGTCATCCATAAATATGAGGAAGCATCCCTTAGATTTCCCCATAATATCTTTTTGGAAAAAAAGAAAAAAAAAAGATTCAAACTCCTTTTTAAAATTAATATGAAAGACATTTCTATTTTATTAATTTGAACAATTCAAAGCTTGAAAATTCATATCATAGCTTGAATAATAATAACAAATTAAAATTATATTTCAAATATTTTTTTTCAATATAGATTAACATAGTTTTTTGTAAATGAATTTAATAAAGTCATTTCAAAATTCACAAAATTTAATTAAATTTGATTAATCTTAAACATACTAAAAAGTAAAATTTTTCTTTAAATTATTTTGTTAACCAATTGGAATTGTGTTTTATTTATTTATTGCTTATTTTAAAGATGAATTGAATTTTTCTACTTATTTTATTATATTGTTCAAATACCATGGATGACTTTGATGGTACTAGTGTGGGAAACTTGTACATATAAAACTTACCACATAATCCCTTGATCATGTGTGAGTGTGTTGTAAAAAAACCATATTTCAAAATTTAATTAAATTTGATTGATGTTAAACATAGTAAGAAGTGAGAATTTTCTTTAAATTGTTTTCTTAACCACATGAATGAGAATTGAGTTCTTTTACTTATTTTATTGCTTGCTTTTAAAGATGAATTGAATTTTTCCACTTACTTTGGAAGATGTTCCTCTTAAGATTATTTTTAAATTATAAATACATTCAAAAATGAATTGAGTTTTTTTATTTGTTTTATTAGGTATTCATTTAAAAACTATTTTTAAAATTAGAAATGCATATATAAATTAAAGTGTATAATTTATTCTAGTCAAATTTCGATAGAGTAATTGGTTTTGATGAGTTTCATTTTGTATAGCGATCCAGGTATGAAACTCGTTGTTATTAAAAGGAAATACAAAAAAATCTATTCATGATAAGGGTTGGTGTGGCCCAGATCAAATATGATCTCCATATGATTTCAATAACTTAAATACCTTTAAATCGCAATTTCTCACTAGTCCCACATGTTATACAAACATACTAGCAATAAAAAAAAATATATAAAACACAATTACATTAAAACAAAATATTATTATTATTAAAATTTTAATTCTAATTGCAACTAAAGTTTTCCATAAATAAAATGAACTAATCAACATCATAGGTGTGCTAAGTACCATGTAGTGACAAGTAAGGTTGGTGATAAAATGAGAGAATCAACATCATGGGTGTGCTAAAATACCATGTAGTGACAAGTGAGGTTGGTCATAATCATTTTTGAGCTGGGCTTAGAAGTCAAGTATATACATAGGCTTGGTGCAACAACAAAGTACTTAATTTGAATAAAGAGCCTAGTCATCAAATCCAAATGAATGGTAAATGAAATATTAATTATTACTTTAAATGGAAATTGATCAAATCTAAATGGATGTTACATGAAATATTAATTATTACTTTAAATGGGAATTGATGTAGATACATATGGAGATGGTTTATTTCTTTACTTTGATAGTTAAGCTAAGGGGATAGATATGGTTTACTTCTTTCTTAGTTAAGTTAAATAATTCCTTACACTTGAAATCCTCAATAAAATTATGTTATATTAGTATAATTTAAAAGTATTTGTATTTCAAACTTTTTTGAAAGTGTGATAAGCACTTCTTTGAAAGTGTGATAAGCAAATGTTGAAGGTTAAAAATATGATGTTTTAAATTATATAGAAATCATGTATAAAGAATTTATATATATATATATATATATATATATATATATATATATATATATATATATATGACAAAATATAATTATTACAAGTAAATGTTCACAAAAATTATATAAAATTTATTACCAAGTTTTAAAATAGCTTTTATACATCATAATATCCATGTATTTCATAATCTCTCATCTTCTTTTTGTATAATTAAGGCAACCGACCCTTTATTGATATACAACTAATCTTCTAGAGACATCTACTAAAATATAATAAACTATAATGAGTTGACATAACTAATATCATAAGATACTTCCATGAGGCCACATAAAAGGACCACTATAAACAATGATGACTCAATTTTAAACAACCCTATATGAGGGTGAGGGTATGGAGTGGGGGTGGGAGGAATTTATTAGAGAAAACATATTTTAATATATATGTTTTCTCTAATAAATCTCCCCACCCTCACCCTCATATAAAAGTGTCATTAATTAAGGTTTACTTTAAAAGTTACATCACATAAGTTGTTATTGGACAATATTACACTTCCTAACATCATCCCTTAATATTTACGGGGGGGGTAAGATAAATAATACATAAAGAAGAAGAGGAGGAAGGTGGCATTATATCACTTTTCCCCTTAATGTCAAGTTCCCTCATCCCGAGCATATATCTCAACTTCATGAGCTTCGCCTTTGTCAAACTTTGGTGAAAATGTCTTTTGTATATCCCTCATTGCCACAAAACTTCAATTCAATAATGTCATACTGCGTAAGATCTTTGAGGTGGTGAACATTTAGTTCCACATGCTTAGTCTTCACATGAAAATAAGATTCTTCGTAAATTGAATTACAATATAACTGATAGATTTAATTTTTGTAACCTTCCTTTAAGAAAGACTAAGCTTATACAAGACATTCTTAGTCCATACTACTTCTTTCACTACATACTTTGGTGCTATAGATTAGACCTTGCAATAAGATAAAGAAGTAACATTCTAGTTCTTATTTAACCAATTAAAAAGAACAAGTACCAAGATGAATATAACTTTTTGTAAATTTTCTCTCATTAGGATCACCATCCCAATCCAAATGTGTATAACCAAGAAGTGAAATTACATATGCACAATGAATCTCTAATTCATAATGCCTCCATTATCTCAAAACTCTCTTAGCTACCTTTCTATGTCTTTCTTTGAGCATTTATATATATATATATATATATATATATATATATATATATATATATATATATATAAACCAAACCAACTACAAAGTATCCAATTTAGAATGAGCAAACGAGTTATTTATACAAAGTACGATCAACTTTTTTTTATAGGACAATTTATCAATAACTTCACGCTACTCTGAAATGGAATAGGGACACTTTTTTAGTAACTTGTTTTAAATTTTTCTAACAACAAATTAAGAGCATATTTAGAGTAAGATATAATAATGTTATCATCAAGTTGTCAAATTTATATCCAAAAAAATGAAGTAAACCAAAATCAATCATATCAAATGTTTGTTTTCTTTAAGTTAGTCTTAGAAGTTTTTATTATATAATCATTATTTTATGTTATCAACAAATCATTCACACAAAGGATAATGATCGATATTTTACCATTAGTTAAGAACATTTGTTTCCTCCTAAGAGGTCACAAGTTCAAATCCAGAGGGGGGTAGGGTATGTATACCTCCATAGACTTTACCAGTCCAATCGCTGGGCGGAGGGGGGTCCCTTGTCCCACAAACAAGGGGGTCTCATACACTAGTTTGGTGTCTGGCTTGGCCGTGACCTTAAAAATAGATTATTATTATTATTATTATTATTATAAAGATTTGGATTTGATTTACATCTCTTGAATCAAATCTTTAAAAAATGATATTTTTATTATTCAATGCTTGGGTGCATGTTTTAAACTATATGAAAAAATTTTCAACTTGCAAGCATACTTAGGATTTTTGTCATTAATAAAATGAGTTGGATGCTACATATAAATTTCCTCACGAGAATCACCTTTCATTAATGCAATTTAAACATCTATTTGATGAAGTTACCATTTTTAAACATGTTACCAATGAAATCATTATTCTTACAATGTTTATTTTTGCAATTGGATCATTTTTTTTTATAATCAATTATTTCTTTTTGTGAGAGGGAGGTGGGTTAACCTTACCTAAAATGAGACCTTAGTCGAGGTTTCCTCTCGTGGATCAAGGGCCAAAGGCCACCTAGTGAGATACGATCCTCATATCCCTATAAACCATGGATCATTGCAAAATATTATATCTCCATCTTCTCTGAACTAAAAATAAAAATCAACAAATCCCTTTTCACAAAAATAAATCTAAATGCCTCTTTTATGCGAAGAACCTGCTAGGTTTGGTTCCATGATTCCAAATATTTGAGGTTGGGCCATGCACCCATGAACTTTCTTGTCATAAAGTGTTCAAGAAACAACAACACTTTTGACTTTGAAGTTGCGAAGGAGAAGAACAACTTGAGAATACCACATTTGTTAATGAACTTAAAAGTGTTATCTAAATATTGGGATTGTTTCAAAAACTAAGCTTCCAAAGATTATGCCCTCCTTCTCCTTCTCCTTCTCCTTCTCCTTATCCATTTCTTTCCTCATTGCCCATCCCTGATGCTCACATAACTTCAATGAAGCAACCGTGTTCTACAGAGAGAAAGTCCATGACTTGAGTTGCATCCTCTACCCTACTTCAACGAGAGGCGGCTTAGCGCTAAAAACCCTAGTCACAAGTTACTAGAGCGATTCTCATCTCACATACAAAAGTGTAGATGTAATATTAGGCATAAAGAAAAGGTACGATTGCACAGTAGGACACACTTGGTACCTTCCAGCAAAGAACGTGAATGGAGAGATTATAAAAATATTTAACTCTTTTAAGAAAAATTCTATATAGTTCTACTTCAGTGGGGACCCATACATACGTTTCTTTATCAAAATATTGTTGAAAGACATAATTACTAAAATGGAAATAGAGTTTGTAACAAAGACTTCTTTCAGAGAGAAGTTGGTAGTTAAGAAAATGATTATTATTTCTATTAAAGTGGAATATTATTTTTCTATTAATTGTATAGAATGTATTAATTGTATGGAATGGAATATATAATGATTATTTATAAATAATTTTTATTTTTTATTTTTTATTTTTTGTTTATTTTTATGAGTATTATTTAATAATTACTAATTTTTTTATGAGTTTGAATAATTTATTTAGGTTAATCAACTTATAATGATTTTATTTTTTTTTATTCTTCAAAATTCAATAACAATTAGAGTTTTTATTCATTCGTAACTTTAATCCATTTTTCAAATGGGTTGATTTAGAATGGGGAAAAATCTTTAAAGGCAAAGTTTCACCATGCATGTAACTTGGACCATGGTGGAACTTTGACCATGCCCAATTTTTTTTGTTAGATTTAACTCAAATTTATCATTGGAATAAGGATTTTTTTTTTTTTTTTAACTAAAACTGAACATTTGTATCAATACAGGGGGGTTTGCCGTAACAAACAACAAAATTATACATAGTTACAAAATTTGGTGGAAAGCCTGAATATTTCATTGGTATTGACATTGCAAAATTTAGAGCCTTCTCTAGATAATATTTCCACACATATTGGTTGATCATTTCTTTAACAAATTGTCCTAATAACACAACTATTTTGAAAAACATTCACCGATGAAAAGTTTCATTGTCTTGACCATCTTGTTCTCTACTAGGCAGGAGAGAACCTTCTTCCACTTCCATTGACACTATATCATGTCCCCCAAGATCATTGTTTGAATTACCTCCATGATGAGAAACTACCACTCCTTGGTTTATTGAGGCCAAGTTCTAGTGTTGGGGAAGAACCAGGGGCCTTAGATATTGATAGTAAATTTACAATCCATCAATTCTTCGGGTTTAAATGGTTAGCAGACTCATGATGTTTTCTATGGCTCATTCCATATATTTTTCCAAAATGTGTTGTAGAACATTGTTGTTCGCTTGTGAAATTTCTTCATGTCGACGAAGAAATTTTTTGACATCATTCTAGTTGGGTTCCATCCTTGTCCAAGGAAAGCTACAACACAGGATCCCAAACCACACAGAGCCACGAAAAACAACCCCAATTCCAACTTCAACAAAAATAGACTGGAAGGGAAGGGCCTCAGAAAATAAAATTAAACCGATAAAAGAAAATTTCCTTTCATGAACATAAGCAGGAGGGAGGAACCTGAAGACTAGGGGATTCTTGGTTGAAACCCATAGCAGAACCAACATCAAGCGTAGGTTGACACCCACAAGCTCTCGAGGCCAAAAGCGCACAACCCCAACCACTTAGAAACAAGGCATCCAAACTTCAACATAATGTCGACGAGCCACACCACTTGGAGAAGTTTCACGATCCATAACCAGAGGAATCCCACATTTGAAGCCATCTTCACACAACCACAATGAATAACCCTCATGCTGCCTTTATCTTCCATATGTGCGAGCAACACAAGCACGCTGCCACCGTCCCAATTTTGCTGCCACTTTTCCTTATTCATTTATGATTGAATACTATCGAGTCTCGAACTATGGAATGGGGAGAACACCCCTAACCCCATTTATGGAAATCAAACCTTCATCCAAATGCGAATCAGTGTTGGCCCAATAGTTGGTTTGGGAATTAATCTCTCGCTTGATGTGGACATTTTTTACTTCGTCAAATTTTGCGAGAAGGGTAAGAATGCGAGAGATGATGTTGTTGAAAGCATTTTTTTCTATCATAACTCTTTTAATTATCACTCGAACCACCATCATTGAGTCCCCGAGGATCACAATATTTGTAATCCTCTTATCTCTCGTGATGCAAACTCCTTCCCACATTGCATATGGCTTGACAATGTTGTTTGATATGTTGCCCAGTCCCCAAGCAAAGGATGCTAGGCGACTTCCTCTGGGATAAAAAAGACCCCCCCACACTTGTTTCCCCAAGGAATAAGGATTTGTTGCTACACGTTAGCTTGTTATGTTCATTTAGAACTTATAACATATGTGACGTTTATAGGGGTGAATAAACTAAATTGAAAATAACAAAATGAATTGCATGGTTTCATTGTTGAGAAATTTGATTGAAACTAGCAAAGTGATAGGGGTGAAGAAGTTAGATTAAAAATAGCAAAATGAACAACATAGTTTCATTGTCAATAATAGTGATAGGGGTGAAGAACTAAATTAAAAATAACAAAATGAATTCATAGTTTCATTGTCAAGAAATTGGATTGAAACTAACAAAGTGATGGGGGTGAAGAGGTTAGATTAAAAATAGCAAAATGAATTGCATAGTTTCATTGTCAAGAAATTGGTTTGAAACTAGCAAAGTGATACGGGTGAAGAAGTTAGATTAAAAATATCAAAATGAATGACATCGTTTCATTGTCAATAACAAGTGATATAACAAGTGATAGGGGTGAGCAAGTTAGATTAAAAGTAGTAAAATGAATTGCATAGTTTCATTGTCAAGGAATTGGATTGAAACTAGCAAAGTGATAGGGGTGAAGAAGTTATATTACAAATAACAAAATAAATGACATCTTTTCATTGTCAATAGCAAAGCGACAACAAAGTGAGAGGGGTGAAGAAGTTAGATTAAACATAACAAAATGAATTGCATAGTTTCATTGTCAAGAAATTGTATTGAAACTAGCAAAGTGATAGGGGTGAAGAAGTTATATTAAAAATAACAAAATAAATGACATGTTTCATTGTAAATAGCAAAGTAATAGGGGTGAATGAGTTAGATTAAAAATAGCAAAATTAATATGCAAGTCTAGAAGTGGTTTTGGGATGGAGTTTTATCCTCCCTACCTAAGATGTATTCCCATAAGTGACATGTTGAGCTCATAATGAATATATACATAAAATATTAAACTAAAATTGTTTTTTTAACAAAAAGTGAAATATTCTTAAGTAGCAAAAAAAAATCCATAACTTTTCTTATCATAGCATTATATTCCATCATACCATTTTTAAAGAAAATATTAATTATTTAAACACAACTTTTGTTATCATAAAGTTATATTACACCGCACCATCTTTTTAAACAATATTAACTATATAAATATAATATAAAATATAAATTCAAAAACATCATTAATACTTATTCTTATTTAATTTTCAAATAACAAACAGTAAAAAGATAAAGATATACACAATTTTTTAATATTATAAAAAAATATACACAATATTTTTTTTATAAAAATAAAATAACAACTTATTCTATACTTATTCCATGAAACTTGTAGACATGATGTCACTCCACTAATTCCTCTATTCCATAATGTAAGTCCCTACAATATTGGATACAAGCTCATAGAATCATAACAAACATATGTGGTGTTGTGCAAGTAACAATGACCTCCCATGACAAGATAGGAGAGAAGAATTTCCATATCAAAAGCCATTTACAATTGTCATACAAAAAGTGAAGCAACATGATACTCTTTAAGAAGGTTTACAACTGCTACAAAATTACAATAGAAACAAACCAATGACTTTTCTTGAGTGAGAGACCCAATAACAGAAAAATGGACCACAAATGCATACCGACAAACACCTTTCTCGGACCCTACATGCCGCAACCCAATAAAAGTATGGCAAAAAACACATGCTATCCTCACCCCCACAGAATCACAAAACCACTATAGACATGGTGATGCAAACAAAGACACAACACCAGGAAAGGACAATCACCAAATACATGAATCGAATCCTATACAACGAACACAACCGCGTAACCAATTAGGAGGTTCATCCCAATCAGATCAACTATGTCAACACCATGGTGAAATGCAGAGAATAACCTCATTGGTCTCTCCGCTTTCTATAAATTCTCATGCATACACGTACATATTACAGTAAAACAAGAAGAGAAAGGTTGTTATTTTGTCATTGTTATTGTTGATCAAGAGAAAAATGCAGTCTCTCCAGGAGAAAGCTGCAGAATGGAGCGGTGTAGCTCAAGAGGATGCATTTGCTATAGACGAGACAAACTTATATCTCAAGCTTGGACACCAAACCTTCGTTGATCTCTCTACAGAATTCTACAACAGGTTAGTACTTTTATAACGCCATGTTTTTCTCTGCTCTGTCCTTGTATACAAACGCACACCCAGCTGACCTAGGCAGGGAATTGATAACCGGATTGTTTTAGCATTGGGATTTTCGAATTATGAATACCCATTTGAAAAATTACTTGTATGGGAGATCTAGGTACTGTTTTCAAAACCAACTTTGTTGAGTTTGTAGTTTTATAATAGCCCACTTTGTTTTTTTGGGTCAAATTTTTCCTGAAGGTCCGGAGGGACAGTTTGCAATAGCCCAAATGGTAATTGAAAGATCCAAATGTCCACGGTACAGAATAATAATCTCTATGAATGCTTATCTTATTTGAAAAATAGAATACAGAATGCGTGTCTATATCTCAGTATAAACAACAATCCCCACCTGCTAATCATGGCTTATGGACACTGATAGAAAGCAAAAACGTCTGGCTAGTAGCACAGTCAACTTTTTGATAGAGCTGTTGTTAACTTACGAGGTGGGATTTGCGGATGGGGGCTTAGAAGGTTTTCAAAAATGCTACGGAACTTGGAAACGTTTCTCCCCTTGTACACAGACCCTTTTCGTGCATTCTTCATAGGTACACACAGATACACACGAAAAGAAAATTTGATTGTACATCCGTCTATCCACTGTATGCAAAGTGAACATTGGAAAATGCCAGCCACAAAAGCGAGAAGAGAAGAAGAAGAAGAGAGAAAGAAGGAAGTTAGATGTACCTTGTGTGATTGGATACTGCATAAATTCATTACCAATATCAATTTCTATACAAGATAAGGTCCAAGCACTCGGTTAGGATCGGCACCATTTCATTCTCATTTGATGGGGCTACTCATCATTCCATACTGCAACTTATCTTGTTTTCTGCTAGAATTTCTCCCTGTCCAAAGCATTATTACACCAAGCAAATTTCATTTTACCATATGCAAATTACTATAAACTGTATACCAATTGCTACGACAAACTGGTTTTTTAGCTCGGAGAGTCAATACCAGGGATTGCCTCCTCGGGCAAAAGTCCTGAATCTGCACAGCTTTTGTCAGAGAGATGATATTAGGTATCGCTTCTCAGACAAAAGCCACAAGTTTTCACAATGTTTCTTTAGAGTATCACCTCATGCAAAAACCTCGAGCTTTCATGGATTTTTTTGGAGAGGCAATACGCTGTATTGCTTCTTGGCCAAAAGCATGGGTTCTCATATTTTTAGAGTGCTCAATAAATTCAAATATTTTGCATTCTGTAATAATTGAATTTATATTGCAAAATCTGTTCCAGAATCTGCTCGTGAGGACAACTTTTCAGCCAAAAAATAGATCACCCCAGAATGGACAAATTTTATCTCAAAAGTGTCTGTATTATCTTAACCCTATTTCCATATTCAGCAAACTAGGCCACTCATTTAAAATGGGCATTACTTGTTCCAACAGCCCCCTTGATGACCATTTTATTTTCTTTTACACCAAGCATTTCTTTGAACCTCTGAAAATTGTAGTTGCTTAATACACCTTCGTGAAGATATCTACAATATTTCCAAGATGATTTTTGTTTTGCAGTATAAAACTTCTATCGTGAATAGACCAAGGAAAACATGATCCCAGGCAGATACTTGACATGTTCCTCCTCTCCCAGTGCCATTGCAAGAAAAGTGAAAACCAAGATTCGCTTTATCAGGTATAACTTTTTTGTTTTTCACTTGCTCTATGATAAAGTGACCACGGATCTCAACATACTTTGTTCTGCCATAAAAAACAAAATCCTTTTTAAGTTGAATTATACTTTGAGTGTTACAAATAGAGGGGCTTGGCTTGAGTTTGTTTGGGGCTCATTTAACTGAGAACCATTCTGAGCCATATCGCTTCCCACATCGCACTCCTCTGCTTCTTTTCACTCTCTTTCTGTGGGGGACAATGCAAAACTTAGTTGCTTTTTACTTACCCATGAAATTATTCCTGAATCTGTGCTAAAGAGTAATCCACAGTAGCTTTTCTTTCGTCTATGCGCCCAATCTAAATTTGTATGCCCAACTAACTTGAAGTTAGCGTTTTGCTCATATTCCAGTCCATATCACAATGTCTTCACATACCTAGAATTCTTTTTTCTGCCTTCCAGTGAACATCTTTTGAACTTGCTATCAGCTATGAAACAATCCAACTATATAACTCAATTCTGGACTGATAGTAGTGAGATAGATCAGACTCCCGGGTCCCTACCAGCTGCCTATATAATGTTACATGTACCAGCTTTGAATCTTCACGAACTAATAACTCCACACTTATTTCTGTAGTAGTTTCCACTGAATACCCTCAACTGTCTTAAACTTTTTCAGTATCTGTGACACATACTTAATTCGGGACATGGAGATGCTGTCATCCATTTGCCATACTTTGACTCTTAAAATAGTAAAAAATAATGAAATAGGCCCAAATATTTCATTCAAAGGCTTTGTGCAACACCTTTTAGTTCCTCAATCATCTCTGTACAGTTACCTATAATGATAATATCATCAACATATAAAACCACAATTGCTATATCATCATCACCTTTGATGTTAATGTACAGATTTGGATCTGATGGGCTTTTTCTAATCCCATTCTCTTTAAAGTGCTCCTCTATCTTTGAATAGCAAGCTCTAGTAGCCTGTTTGGGCCTATATAATGCCTTTTTCAATTTAATATTACACAGTAGATGCTCTTTGAGTTTCTCCTTTTGCATGAAGCCTTGGGGCTATTGCATGTACGCTTCCTTTTCCATATCTCCTTCTATGGATGCACTTTTGACATCCATCTAATAAATGGTCGAACTGTTTGAATCCACTAACCTTGCACTGTGCTTGTCAATTAAACTATCTCGTCTATACATTGTCATGTAGACGCATTTGCAGCCTATTGCACTTTTGCTGCAATTCTTTTGGAATGTAATGGTTAAGTCTTTTACATAGTTAGAATAATGTTTGTGTGCATACTTTGGTTATATGACACGTGTGTATGTCTGTGAGATGCCACATAGAATAAGAAACATAAAGGAAGTCCATAAGTCACCTATGGTGCTAGATTGAAGACTTGCTCAGGTACCTAATGTCTGTGCATGTAAGTACACTAAGAAAGAAAGGAAGTTGATTCTCCTCTTGTCTTTTCTTGCTCAGAACCATTGAAATTGCTGTTGAGATGAAGTTGTTGATCGGTCCCATGGTTTGACATATATTTATGCAGTTGTCTAATTTGGTGGAAATGCTCTACAGTGAGATTCCCAAGATTATGATCTAGTCATGATGGAGTATACTTATGCTCATCAGTTACTGGGTAATTATGTTATTTGTGTGGACAGAGCACTGACTCAATCTACATCTTCGGTATAATAGATATAATGGTTTGAATTGAAGGGAATCTTTCCACTTTTGTTTTCCTTTATCCAACACAATGGTGAAAGTAATGGGGATGCAAGATTATGATTTCTTTAATCCCTTGGATACGTCTAGGGGATGAAATATCAAAGGAGAAGTTTGGTTCCTTTGACAACACAACCTTGTGCAATCTCTTGAAGATTCTGTCATGCTTGTGCTTGATGTTAGGACAGGTATACCACATGCTGCAAGTCCCATATTTTCTTGTCCATTTGGTGTTAGCTTTTGGGATTACTCCAAAAGTGTTTACACCATGCTTCAGGATGCTTCATGTGATGTGGATGGTGTGTTGACTACTCTTGTTTGTACCATGATCAACATACACATTGGAGATAGCTTACTCACCGATTGCTAGACCTTGAATTGATACATATGTGGCGCACTTCCTTAGGAGGTTGGAGATCTCTGTGGCACGATGACATTCTTCATGTGGTGTACATGGAGGGGTTGGTTGGTTGCTTGGGAGTACGACCCATTTGGAGGAGGAGCCTTGGGTATATACGAGGATGGTGCTGAGCCCTAGGTAGCACGGGGACACTTGGTTGCTTACATGGAGGCTTGTGCTTGACTTGAGATGGTTAAGGAGTGTTCATGGAGGTGTGGTGGACCCAGAGGAGCACATGGCTTAGGAGGTAGTGTTGGAGCATTTGAGACCTTTTGGAGAGGAGTGTTGGAGCCTTCCTGTGGAGTGCTCAACTTGGGACCCTTGCTTGATGGACGTGCATACCTTGGAGTTTGAAGTGTCACTTAGAATTGGAGCGCTTTCTAGCAATGAGTTAGGTTGTTTGTTGTGGACATTGCCCACTTTATTATTGTTGGCCTTCCTCACCTATCACATATATAAAGGGAGGAGAGAGTTTTTTCATTCATTCATTCATCAAACACATCATTATTAGAGATGTGAGAGCTAGAGCAAATTTGTCTCTTTCTTTTGTATTCTTCTTCATTGTACTTTGCTCTCTTGTCTTGAGTACTAGGGTTCTTGTGTTGGGCAAGGAAGGCTTTAGGGTTAGGATTTTCCCTAAGAAAACAAGGGAAGCTAGGGTTTGGGAGAAACCCTAGAGGAGCACTTGTTTTTTTGGTTCTTGCGAGAGAAGAACACTAGGGTTTTGTGGCATTTGGAAACCCTAGTACTACTTGGAGTGCTTGATGTGGAGAAGATATTGGGGGACTGTCTTGTTTTCTCTTGTACACTTATGTGATGCAATTGTAGGTGCCAAAGAGGATTTTCTGGTGTGTATGTTAGCTTATTGTGGATCTTTGGTGGAGCGACCAGCTTTGGTTGGGACTAGGGAATGATTCCTAGCTAGGTGGAGTTGGTGGCTAGGATTTGCTATTTATGGTGGATACCCTAGCTAGGGTTTGGAGAGCATGACTTGTATGGTTGTACCAGCTTGTATTAAGCTGTTGGTATGTATTTCTAGCTTTGTCTTATGTATTATGAAGCATGCTTTGCTGTCCAAACTTTGTGTACTTGCAGATCTGATTTTCAGCTTATGTTCTCACGATGATTGAGCAGTTTCTAGAGCTGGCAATGCATGCTGATTTTACAGAACAGTGAGAAGATTTTGCTTAGTGATTTGACATACATATATAAGCTAAGTGGGCAGATTTATGGCTGTAACAAATCTGTTCTAGTAAGTAATTTTCAGATCTGTTTTATGTTGGGGACTATGCCCTAAGGGTTGGAAACATTGTTCCCTTGAAGTACAATTGTTTAGTGTTTATTTTCTTGGGCTGCCTTGTGCAATTGGTTGGACAGAAGTGAAATATACTGTTGTGATTTATATTTAAGATTCAGCCCTAAGGCCGAAAGTTCACAGGAATCTGGGAAACCTCAAGGTTGAGGTGGATTTTCTGAATTTGCACTGAGTTGCATTTCTCGAAATTTCCAACATTTGGGTCATAAAAGTTTAGTTTGGACTTCTAGTGATACTGGGAAATGGACATCCTAGAAGCAGTCCATTTGAATGGAAAGCTCTACTTTATCCTTGGAGTCTTCTTTCATATTGAAGTCTTGTTAGCACTATTTTCGCACCCTAAAACAGATCTGAAGTAGCTGGAAAATTGCATGGAAAACAATGTTAATTGTAGGAAATCTGCCCCTAAGATATCACTGACAAAGTCCTCTCCTTTTGGGCTGGTGTAAGCCAACCTCAGGGGGGTGTCCCTTGATCTCTTTCTTGCTGTCCGCTACCTGTAAATCTGCAAAATAGAACGATATAACAGCAACAAAGAAAGAGAAACGTGGCTCAATTTAGACAGCCAAAGTGTCAATATGATTTTTAGATATTTGGTGGAATCCCTAGAAATCGTTAGCTCGAAATTAGAAATAAAAAATACGTAGAAAGTGACATCAAACAACAGAGTAATACCCAAATGACATGCAAATAACTTCTGAAAAATAAACTGTTCTGTAATGTTCCCCAGCCCGTCCAGGGAACACTACTCTCGGAATAACATAAAAACAAAATTTCTTCTTGCAGATTTATTTACTGTAGCTTACCAGCTACGTTTTATACACATTTTAAACCAAATTTTGATGCCCATAATTAAATGCAACTACAACATTCTAAACAAGCATGAGTGCAACTGATAAAACATCTACAATAACATATAAAACCATTCCCATATACAGAGTAAATGCACAACAATTACATTCATGGAATAACTCAGCAAAAATAGATAAACACTTATCTTTCAAAAGGGAGTCTATGCAACCAGTTGCTTGGGAAGGACGTTCCACTTGGGATTGTCCTCCAACTTTCCTAGGCATCCATCCACATTTTTCTTGAAGTTTGATCCCTTCTTCTATACCTTGTCAATGCCCTGCTTCCTCTTGGGTATACTCAAAGCCATTAGTTTGGGTTTGTGCCATAATTCAGCTTCTTCCATGTAGCTATCGGGTGGTCTCCTTTTTTCGAGTTTATAGCATCCTTGTAAGATCGATGTGGGGGTAGAGGGGGTGTCCCTTCATTAATTCCAATGATGGTGCCTCCCCTCTAGGAAGGGGTGGTTTGGAACAACTAGCAAGTAAGACCCAAGGGTAGATACCTAAGTTGCCAGAGCTATCAAAAATCACCAGAGCTTTTTGAAATCAATCTCTTCAAAACACGATGGTAGATTAGAGCCAAACGCCACATCATTTTTATTTTATGAAAAGAGAAATTATTTGAAGGATTTTCCCAATGCTTTGGAAACTAAAATATCAAAATTAGCGAAGATTATAGAGGCCCAACGAAAGGGGTATGACGCTATGGAAATTATTGGATCCACTCTCGAAGAACTTTAGCCCATGGGAAGCAACAAAAAAGGTGCATAATGATTTCAGGTCCTTTGTTTAGGAGATTCGAATTACTAATGTTTAATAGATCATAAATTAACAAAAAATAACATTATTTCCTTTGTAATCATGGGGCGTGAAGTCTTTCCATCATTGTGTTTGCATGAAATTTAGAACTATAATTGTAGAACTTATTTAGTGTTTTTGGTATGTCAAGTTGGTGTTTTAATAATTAGTAACTTGAGTGGCTTATGGTTTTAAGTTTTAACAATGCTAAAAGGATGCTTGCAATTCCAATCCTTGAACCATTCTTGTGGAGGGGACATAGTTACTTTATGCTAATATTGTTATGGAGAGATCAATGACTGTCAAATCTATTCTTGTTCTTGAAGTTATGTTCACCATTGAGCATGGATCTTGTCTATGTTTTCCTGCCTACGTTGAAGCTTATTGTAGGTGTCTTGGAGGGTGGTCATCCCTTTCTTATCAGCTGAGCATTTGCTTTCGTGCTGGATAAGCAGAGACCACCATATGTATCAACTAGCCTAGGTCATAAACTCTCTAATTGAGAGATTGCATGCATTCATTTCAAGTCTTTTAAATACTTTTGAAAGCAAGAGAGCTCACTACCTCAGCCGTTGTAGGAGCTAAGATCAAATTATTAAAGAAATGCTTATGCAACACATGTTTGCTATTAGGGAGATCTCTTTCTATAAAGATCCGCATTTAGGTTTTCTATGCTCTAGGCCATGAGACTTCTAGTGTTTTAGGTCTATCAGTATCTCTAATTATCTTTTCGTAGGAAAGGTTTTGCAGTTGTGATTGATAGTTTGCCAAATGTGCTTTGGTGCTGAGAATCCAACATATATTTTGGTTAAACTTGTGGAATCTTGGTTAAACTTAGTGCCTTGGCGAGCTTCAGATGTTTAGTTTTAGTTGGTACATAGTGAGAAGAGACATTAGAATTGTATACATGGATGGTTTCTAAAACATTAGTCGTAATATTAAATCTAGTAAGAAGAGACATTTTCATTGAAGATTACTATGAGAGCTTTCTTTTGACTCCCATGTTCATATGATTCCACACATCTGTTATTGTGACTGTGAATTAAAAAATAATGTCAAGGAACTTGAAGATCTCTCTTGGGGAATATTTGTGCCCACCCATAGCCCTTGTCTTTTTTTTTTGGATGTCATTAGGGTTGAAGAAAGCATTTTGGTATTTATGCATTGGATCTAAGAGCACAAGGTATTATAAAGAGCTTAGATGTAGTCCATGGTGTGATGCACATACCCTAACACTAATTTGAATTTGAGAAATGAAGCTAGTGATTTATCATTTGTAGATAGTGTTTACTTGGGAGGGATAATACTGAATTCTTTCCAAGAGAGACCTTGTGAGGTAGCATAGGGCTTCAACTTTGAGACTAACATAGATCCATCATGAGTTCTTACATGTAACTAAAACTCTATAGGTTTGTAGTGCTAAGGGTGGGATTCTAAATCCTTACAGCTCTATGGGTTTGTAGTTCTAAGGATAGGCTTCTAAATCCTTTGTGAATGATTCACTTCAAGTTTTATGGTCGTTGGAGAACACTTCCTTTCCTTGATACCTGATTTCCCCTCTTATCATTTTGAGAGCAAAAATACTTCATCTTGACTTGATTGTGTTAAAACTCTTGTATGGTCACATCAAAGGCTTCTTGTTATTACAACTATGCATGCATTTAGGCTAATAGAAGGCTTTTGAATTTTTTGAAAATAAAATACTTAATTATGCCGATAAGAGAATTTTAACAGTCTCATTTCCACCGTTTCCTTATTCTTGAACCTTTAAGGCTCTAGATAAGTGATTGGTGGACATTTCATAGTTTAAGGCTTTAAGCCAATGGAAGTTGATTTTGATTTTCCCCAGCCCCCTCAAAGCCATTTTTGACATTAGTGAACTTCACAGTTATGTCATGAAGATGCTCATCATAGTAGAGGATGCATGGAATAACAAGTGCATTAAGACATGAAGTCCACCCACTCACTCATTGACAAATCCTTATCATGTTTATGAGTATTTCCTTGACCATTCTTGGTGGTTCTGAGATCTAGTTTCCTTAGTTGTCATATTCATTCACATTTTTAGGGTCACTATTCCAAGGTAAATAAATTTACTGGTGGTTACTTGGTTTAACATGGCAGAGGTTGGTACCAACTCTCTAGATATTTGACTTAATCCTTGGAAGGAAACTGGAGCCACATGGGGAGTGTCTGTCTATTATGTAGACCATGTTTGGACAACTTCAATTACATGGTATACTCCCAAAGTCACGTCATACAGTAGCACATCACAGATAATGCACAGGGTGTTACCTCAGCAGCCATTCAAACTCTTTGATGTGATTAAGTTCCATTGCCAACTTTTTTGCTTGGATCAACAATGGAGAAACGATTGAAATAACTTAAAATGACTTGTGCATAGAGTTATTGCCAAGAACAATATAATTTTCTCACTTCCAAATACAATAGTGTTTTAACTTTTAAGTTTGATAAGTTGCCAATTAGTTTGAAGCTATGGTGCCCAACAAGTGTCATCTCTTAACAACGCTTCTTTCCTAGTGATAGGAGCATTGTAACATGGGTTTATAGAAGTCTGAAATTCAATTCCATAGTGCCTTTGCTTTTGAGCAGTTTCAAAATAGAAGCATAAGATTCCTTTCTTGCACACAAGGAACAAGGGGCTAGTGCCCATCTTCACAACTGAAGGGAAGCCTATCACTAGCCCCTAGTGGATTAACAACTATGCAAAAGTGACCTTCTTTGGCTCAACTAGTGCTTTCTTGATTTTATTTTGGCAGAAAAGCCATGTTGATAGCTTTGAGCTAAAGCTCAAGCGTCTATTAAGCTTATTTTCAATGGGATCCTACTTGATCAACTGCTTACATTCAAAGAGAGGGAGAGCCCGGTCAAAGACTTGAAGCATTTCTAGACCCATTCTTTCCATGAACTAATGGTTGAAGATATGCCCAACTTGAAGTTGCGGCTCCTTGGTATAATCTCCTTGATTTTCTTTGTGACAATCTTGTTTAGATTGGCATTCTTGAATTTACTCGTGATTTCATCCGGTCATAACCAATCTCTCTTTGGGATATCGTATAGGTCCTTCACAATTTTGATGCCCTTTAAAAAGATTCTCAGAGCATTCTACCATGTCATGTCTGCTAATAGCTTGCCTACATATACCAAAACTGGTGTGTAAGATAAAGAGTGGTCATTGAATGAAATGCTTGTTGAGATGTGCTCTCCCTTTCTTTTTAGCAATGGCTTACATGTCTGCAAGGCCTTCTAGATACTTTGAAATACAAATGACCCATGCACTTAAGCATGCTTTAGTGTGACTAAAATGTGAAGAAACTTTAAGCAGGTGGGGGGTATCTATTCTGCCGAAGTCACCTGGGACTTGCACCAGGCCTCACCATTTGAAGCGGCCTTCTTGCATGTGCTAGATCGCCAATGAGGGGCAAGGCATGTCTTTGGGGATTGGAACCTTGGTGGGGGAATTTTTGGACAAATTTAAATTTTTTGTAATGAATTTTAATGCACAGAGTCTTGTTGAATGTTTCTATGCAATTAATGGCTTCTTTTATAGAATCCTCCGGGAGTGTACTTAAATTTGATGTCAGTTAGTTTTACTTTTTACAAAGGTAAATCGTCTTTTATTCTATAATTTTTAGAATACTCCTTATGCAATCTAGCTAAGGCAATTAATCATAAGGATTACCATCTGGTCATGTACCAACCATTTGAAACCTATACACTGCTCAATGGTGCCAACTGATTTAAAACATCAAATAGCAGTCACTGTTGAAGCCATTGGGCCAGAGAAGGCAAACATCAGATCTGTAGGTTCGGCCAAGTTGGTCTAGTGGGTCTAGTGAGACAGACTTCAGATGAGCCATTTGGAGCCTAATGTTTATGTAATTTCACTTAGAACTTTAATTTTTATATATCTCAGAACTTATATTTCAATGTTATTTTTCTTATTTGTATCCTTACATGCAATATAAATCGACAAACTTTGCATACTTGGTGTCTAATGGTTTGGATACACACATATAATGACACTCACACATATTTATTAAAAGTTGAATATTTTATTTATTTTCTATTTGACCGGTTCTTATGCCAGTTCTTCGGCTGGTTCTGGTCCAGTTCATAATTTTGGGACAAACCGGTTCCAGTCTGGTCCCTAATGCTGTATCCCTGCAGTATCATTTCCAAACTTTTCTAGAAATCTTCTATATTTATATTGGATGCTGTATCGTATTGTATCGTTACTGATATCCATATCCATGTAACTTAGGAGAAAGTTTCACCTTAGTTAAAGGATTGACTGTTTATGCGGGTGATGTGGTGTTGTGATATGTTGTGAGAGGGGATCTACTGTTTCAGACGTGTTAGTTTGCTTAAGTGCTCAATTGATTTTGCAACTTCCTTTCTTTTTTGTTTGTGTTATTTTTCTAATACAAGCTTTTGGTGCTTTTTTTCTGACAACAGTACTTGGTATGTTGTCCAAGGATGATAGGTCACCCTGATTCTTGTTTATATAAGCCTAAAAGTAAATTCTTGTAGTTTATTTTTCCTATTACAACAAAATTACTTGGATAGCATACTGAGAATTACCTGAAACAGGGTCTTTGCAGATGATCAGACTTGGTTTCAATCAATATTTGCCAACTCAAGAAAGGAAGATGCCATCCAAAACCAATATGAGTTTTTTATTCAAAGGATGGGAGGTCCGCCTCTTTATTCTCAACGGAAAGGTATCCCCAGTGGCACTACTAGACTCGTATATGTCTGTCTTTCTCTACCTCTTTTTTTAATCCATGTTTTAAACAGGTTTGTGTGCTTTATTCACAAGGAAATAAAATAAAACTATTTGCACTGAATATGGTAAACTCATTGCTGAAACATTGAATTCTAAATCAGGTACTATTCTAAAGGTCATTGCTCTGATTATGTTGTTATAAAGATGATCTTACATGTACAATATGTAAGGTCCTATTACTGTTCTCTGATGCAAGTAGTTAATACAGACAACTCGTTTCTTTTAGGAATGTCATATCTATGAACATTCCTTTACAACCAGCCTAGATCCATCTTAAACCCTGGAGGTATCAAGAACTGAGTGGGATCAAATCCCTCGAGGTGCAAACCTTCCTCAAGTTTTACTCCCTCAAGTATGATCCTGGTTTTATGGAGAACATGATGGTTATTAATCCACCTTCACTAATATGTGATCTGCAGATATTTTTTGATGATTTATGAAATTTGATTTCTTAAACCAATTTGCTTTGTTGTACGTGTGTTAAGTCCTTTTGATGATGGAGGGAAACCAACTCTGGGAGGTCAAACACCTTTCTTCACACACACACACAAGGGCTCTACACCCATTTGAACCTGGGCTGCTTGTGTGGCAGCATCCCATCCCAACCACTAAACCACAGCCTGAATATATATCTTAGTTTTTTACTTAGGGCTTAGCCGATGTTGAAATAATTATTTGTTATTAATATTTTATTATTTAAAAAAATGCCACGTGTCAGCTGAGCATTGAGCACTGACATTACACATCTTTCTCAGATTGGGTTGTAGAATGTGCCTCTTGGCACAATAAGCACATTTGTTGAGTAGACTTCAGAAGTAGACTATATTTTACTATAATATATACTTTAGATGGCTTCTCCCTCTCTTTTCTCTCCATCTCTTTTTGCATTCTTGCAGTTATATTTGGCTTAGAGTTTTCTCAGGAGATGCATCAAGCAGTTGTTTGTTGGATGTACTCTACATGCATCAAGCAGTTCTTTCAGTTTCATTGACCATATTTTTGGTTCCTTGAGGGACATGAATATGATTTCAATTTCAATTTTGATGGTCTCTTTGTTTGGGATTGTTCAAATTGAAACTTGCAGAGGGACTCCAATATTACCATTCAGCATAATCTTTTATGGGTCAGGAGTAGCAACATGCATTTTGTTAACTGATAATTATGTCTAGGGATCAGTTGAGACAATGCTTCCGAATTTATATTTAATATTTATTGTCTTTGATATTGAATAGCAGGCAAATTAGTAGTTAAATGAATATTAGCCCATCTCATGGAATCGAATGAATTTTACCTTGCTCTAGGCAGAGGTAAGTTATATTACACCAAGAGAGTTAAGGTTACTTAGCAAGTTAAGTGATATGAAACAAAGTAGTTTGATGTAATTGATTTAACCAACCATGTTTGCATGGTGAGTGTAGACTCGTAGAGGCCTTTGAGAAACATTTCATCTGTTGACTTTGGACTTCTATTTGGAGATTCATGTCAAATGGGAAATTGAGATGTGGGTCAATCAAAAGGACAAAGGTGTTGGTAGTTATGTATTGGAGCTATTTTCTAGCTGTTTCAATCCTATATGTTATAGAAGCACTTTGTATTCTTATTCTATCATTTTAGCACTGTCTTGGGCCCAAACTGCACGAATATTTTGACACCAATCTTCAAGTATCAAATCAGCTCGCAATCAGCTTTTGTTGAGTGGGGAAGCATTGCTGGATGTTATTGCACTGAAATACTTCCAGTAATGTTTGCCTCCCAAATCTTAAACAGTCAGAAAAAAAAATCAAAGAATAGAGAATCTTTGTGAGATTTCTTTGTCCTCAGAAGTTAAAAGTTATCTCAAAATTTGTTTCTTGGCACTACAGTTTGGTGTATTTATGATGATTTGATATTATATGATAAATGATAATTCACGTCATTGTATCCAAATGGAGCCTGCCTGGTGTCAGTTGCTACTGAGAATGGACCTTGGGCATGCGTTGTTCCATTTGAACAATTTACCGTTTTAACTTTTAACACATGCCCCTCTCCAAATCTGAGTAATATCTCGATGTGAAAGGCTGAAAGTGCATCTGCTGGCATATTTGATTTTTCTTAATCTGGTAACTAGTTTGAACTTTGAAGAAGTGTCGACGTTGAACTTTGATGTAATATTGCAGCAAACTGTTGCAATCAATAAAGTTGCAACAAGTTTCCTCATTTCAGCTGGTCACCAAAGTGCCTGCAACAGTTGCACACATTACATAATTGTAAATTTTTTTTGGCTGTGCACAAAAACCATAATTACCAAGTTATACAACATCTTGGAATGTTCACACAATGCTATGTAATATACTTGCCAAGTTTGGCTGAATGGGAGGTTTTAGTACAGAAATGTGGCCAAAATTTGGTTTAGTCAAATTATTCGGGTCAGTTTGAATTCAACTTAGGGTATTTTTCCCTAGCGACTCCTGTGTGCACTCAATGTGTTTGAAAGTACAATTTTTTTAGTATATGTACCTCCAGGCTTCATAACATTTCCCTCTTAGAGTAATATTGGCTTTTGGGTAGATGCAGGCCCTTTCCAGTGCAAGTCATCTGCCCAGCCTTTTGGTAGACCATCCAACCCCAGTAGATGCATGGACTTGCCCATAAAGAAATTGCTCTTCCATCTCAGCTTGGCTGGTCATAGGCCCGGGCCCCTGACAGAGGGATTCCTCACCTACTGATTGGTGTTATTTTGCTTATATGATTTACAGTAGATGCAGGCTCTTGCCAGGCAAGCTGTCCATGCAGCCTTTTGTTTCATATTATTTTTATTATTATATATAGAGAGGAGTGGGGTGCCATGTGGGGTGGGAGAGAGAGTGTAAATGAGCATATTAATGAGATGTATACTCCCAAATCTTTCCATACAATATTATTCTCACACGTTTTTTTTCCATATTGTATCGTATTCAAATTCAAACTTTGGTAACTATGCCATGTAACGTCATGAAATGGAAGTCTGAAGTACTATCTCTAAGTGTTCAATGATATGCCAATTACCTGAGAGCCATGATTTGACAGTTATTCCTTGGGTACATACTACATACAGTCCATTTCCATTTGAGCTCAAGAACTTGCACTTCACTACACTTCCTTCTCCATATAGTTGATATATATTATTTTATTATGGGGCTACATTTATTATGATATTATATGCATAAAAACTAACTAATTTGAAATTTTATTGTCCTAAACTTTATCCATTGCTTTAACGTTATACTATATAGATATTAATATGTGAATACAATAATAGTTCCTTGTTTTAAATGAAATACACTTAGTTGATAAGGATGGAGAACCAGGTTCACTTATATCTAGTATTAGATGTATCCATTACTACAACTGTCCATGTTACTGAGTCTCTGAAATACAATTTGCAAAAATGTCAAACCCAAATGTCTGACATCTTTAGCAACTTTGGATATTATGTGGATTCTATTGCAAACCAATCCAAGGTACAACATATACAACTAGAAATGCACTGATTATTATAGACTCTGATTATTATTTCCAGGCGCTAGAGGGAGTGATTAACCAGCCAAACAAAGAAAGGGATAATCTGCCATAGACACAAAGATAAGTGCAGGGGTGCAAATTGTGCAAGTCGTTGTAGTTTCCAATTTTTCTTCTAGAGATAGAGAAGTTTGTTACAAGTTATTGTGAACTCTGATAAAGTATTAGCTTAGGATACTGGTCATTTATAGTTTGAGCTTGCCAAATCAACATAAATTTTGAATGATCACTGACCTGAGATTCCGAGTCAGTTATTATCATCAGATACAGCTGTTGTAGAGGTAGATAGTTACTTGTAATCCCATTCTTTTCTATTGGTTGATAATGCATATATCATTTCTCCTGAAAAAGTGCTTAGAACCAAATTCACATGACTCGGACTTGGCAATGACTTGGCAAAGCCAAGGGGGAGAGTCGACTTGGTGAGATGAAAAAACCCTGTGCAAAACACTTCCCAATAACTTGGCTTATTGAATACTTCGAACTTGGCAAAGCTCGGCAATAGCTTGGTTCTTGACCAAAAACTAGCAAGTTTTTCCAAAAGTTCAAACTCAGCTTGAGTTGACTTTCCAAGTGCTTGACATACTCAGTGATTCCTTTTACCATGCTTGGAGCTTATATCTGAACTTGAGTTATATGCTCAAGAGGCAAAAAAGGCTAGCAACTCTCTTGCTCTACTTTGACAATGTACTAACGCACAATCCTATGTTTTGAGGTGATTACAGCAGTGCATATGGATAGATGAATGGGAAAGCGAAGAAATGACAGTAATTTTAATCGTGTTGCTCTGAAACGAAAATGTTAAGTTGTAAATGGTTTTACTTTTCAAGCATCATAAAAGAAAGAAATGCTTGCTGACTTTTTTCTGGTTGGAGAATTAATGGTTGTATGCATGATGATTGATTTGGCTTAGTGTGCTTATGTCTCTTCTGTCAACTTTCCTTTTATTGAAGTTAGCATATTGCATAGATCAAGGTAACTGCCTTATCCTGGTCTGAGGAAATGTATTAATTTTTAAATGAGTAAATGAAAGAAGTTTGAACAGGGATCAATCCCACTTCCATTGCCTGTTAACCCGTTTTGATCACAAAGATCTTTGTGCCTTTCCACTAAGGTTGATTTTTAACTAATAGCCTATGGAAATCAGTACAAAGAGGAGTTTCACGATGGATATGGTTAGGTTGATCATCAACATAATAGAATGGTCAAAATTTTTATTTCTTGTTACCATCAACGACGGAGATCAAAGCTGCTTCTAATGTCTTATCATATCTCTGCATATATTAGAAGCATTTACCCAGATCAGAAATCTATTTTACCCCTTAAATAAAAATTCCATCCATTCTCTGAAGTCATAGCACTTGGATCCCTAGTCATGCATCCAGAATAATAATAAATTTTAAACTTCTGTTAACCATCATGAAACTGGAAGCATGGCAATAACTTTGGCCATTGGCGATTTATGGATGAGCCACAGCAATCTATGAATGAGGTGCTATTCTGAATCCTGATCAACTATCAAAATCCCCTTATTTGTGATTTTTAGAAAATAACCATGCTGGATGTTGCATTGTTCATTATTTTTGCTAACCACGGCTCGACTTTGCTCTCCGAATACAAAGTGAGGGCACCAAGGGGACAATTTACAATATTTGAAAATCATCTTTTATTTATGTCCAAAAAGGAATAAATAAGTATTGAAAAAACAAAAATATGTGCTTGTAATAGTGTTTAGAACATTTTTAGTTGCCTATATTTACAAACTGTTCTGTCAGGAAGAGAGATCTCAAATTTGGTTTTTGTACATGCTTTACTTGTGCTTGTTTGATGGTTTGTGAAGTCATTTTCTTTGAGATATATTTTTTAAAAATTATTCATACATTATTTACTCAACCTGCTAATGAAGTTCATATGTAGGCAGGCTTATTTTGAATCCAACTGTCAGATGATATGTGACAATAGGATTTATAATTTTGAAAAACATGGCCGGGGTGGCTGGAATATAGTCCTTTGACTGGATGATTGCTTTGACTATTTTTAGTGCCTATTTTGATTTAGGTTATCCAGCCCTTACAGGGCGTCACAAACCATTCCCTGTCACAAGAGAAGTAGCAGAGAGATGGTTTCTTTGACTGGATGATTGTTTTGACTATTTTTAGTGCCTATTTTGATTTAGGTCATCCAGCCCTTATAGGGCGTCACAGACCATTCCCTGTCACAAGAGAAGCAGCGGAGAGATGGCTTCAGCACATGGAAAAGGCACTAGATAGTGTTTCCAAAATTGATTCAGATTCAAAGACCCGTATGTTTAATTTCTTCAGGTATACAAACTGAGGGATTTAGAGATTGGTGTTCTAAAAAATATCGGCTTATGTTTATGTCTTACTCCAAATTTCAGTACATGATACCATTAGCAGGTACTAATTGATATTGCTTATCACAGGCACACTGCATTCTTTCTTGTAGCAGGAAATGAAATGACAAACCAACAACAAACAGGTGGTGACAATGTGCAGCGTAAATGATGAGCGAATTTCTTGTTAAAAGTACCAACTACACTGAAAACCGAATGTGGGATATGATTGTTAACTAGTTTTGAAACTATATTTGTGGAAGAATCCACCATTCAACAGTTCTCTGCTTAGGTTGCCATCGAATTAGCCTTCTGTAGCTATCCAAGTTAGACTCTGCATACACTGAAATTATTTAAACGTAAAGCAAAATGAAAATGTAGGTCTGAATATATATTTCAAATTTCATGTTTGTCTCTAGATTTTCTAGCCGTACATGCAAGCCAACCTGCTTGTAAGGAAAGCCAGAAGTCAAACACATTATGCAATCTCCATTATTTTCTTATCATTTGAATTACATATCTGCATCATTTTCTTTGTACCAGGGTGGGTTTAAGTTTACAAAATCAACTAATATCTTGGAGATCACTACATCAATGATACAAAGATTTCCAATTACTGTAATTACTGTATGGTATTCATCTGAGGCTGAAATATTGATGGTAATTAGCATTGATAGCTCTTATAAGAAGACAATGCTGATTGATCTGAATGGATTGAAGTTGATATGTTATTGTTCCTATAAATTTCATTTGGAGATGAGAGCACATATATTGATCAGGGGACGTGTTCTGAGGACTGATTTAAAATTTCGGTCCAATCCATATATTAAGTCTACAATCAGATGGTTCCGACAATAAGTCTGTATTAGCTAATTTATGTTTTCCAGTACACATGTTCATTTGCTGTTACAAAAAATATACTTCCAGTAACATAACTCACTGTAGTTCAAACTTCAAACTTCAAATTCAAATGGACTTAGTCTTAGTGTATTTGTGTTAGCATTAAAAGGTTTTATTTTTTTGTAAATTCGGTGTAGTTTTTGATATGTTCCATGTTAGTACTAAGGGTATTCATGGGAAATACTGAAGTTCATTTTCAATTTCTTATTTGTTCTAGTTATAAATACCTGAACATGGAAGGCTACCTTTCGTGAAGCCTGGATGGTAGCAAGTAGGCCTTGCGTTTTATGCACTTGTGACACATCCCTGTTAGCTTTTGGTTGCTCCAAAAGTGTTTTCACGTAGCTAGAAGATTGTGTCATGGGATGTGAAGGGCATGTGGTCTCCTAGCCACTTTGTTTAGTTTTGACTTACATTTGGAGAGCTTAGATTGGGTGTATGCTTGCCTTGGGATAGTGCCAGGGAGGCACACTTTTTGATGTGGTAGTTGGCACATGTGGCATATTTGGTATCTTCTACAAGGCTGCACTTGTTGAGGATGATGGACATTTGGCATCTGCAGAGTAACCACTTTGGAGGTAGGTGTGAGGCACTTGGAGGTTGGGTGCTCGGCCTTAGGAGCATGTAACCACCTTACACAGTGTGAGGAGGAACATGAGTTGATTGTTAAAATTTTTGTATGCTCGTTTAACCATAGACAATGTCACATCATTGTCACCCAACCATAGGCATACACATATGCCACCCCCGAGGACACTAACATTTACTTAGAATAATTCCGGCAAGCCTACTCTAGAACCAACAGAGAAGCCCTAGCCACAACTACTATAGCAACGACATAATAATCATACAAGAAGAGCGTACCTTTTCTCCAAGAGAAGCGCACAAGAGAAATACTCACGACTGCTACACTACTCCTCCAGAGTTGCACCCCTTCCAGCTGTAGTTGCTGCTCCCAAACTTGCGCACCTCTAGGTGCAACTGCAGTCTTCTAGACTTGCGCACTTGCTAAGTGAGTGTGTATAAATGAACCAGGCAACTAACTGCCTATTTATACTAAACTGTCCAGTTGACTGGGGCTCACTTCTCCTTCTAGATGTGTCTATTACTTTAATATTATTTCTCTTGAGGCCGACTTCTGGCCTAGGGTTTTCTAACATCTGTTTAATGGTTCACTTGCTTCCGGAATATTCTATTCTAAGTCAAAGGTTACACATGGAGGTTAATATCTCTCGCAGCTACCAAAACATCAACATTGATGAACCATTGACTGGATGGTGCACCATCTTGGAGGAGCACTTGACATGTGGACACCTAGCTTGGAGGGCACACCACCTCGGGGTTTGGAAAAATCCTAGTGTGACAAATGTGGGCAGCTTGCTTTGAGGGGTGCTCCATTTGGGGAATTGTTCATCGACTTAGCCTAGGATTGCTTGTGGACCTTTTCCATGTTTTATTGTTAGCCTCCCTCACTTTAATCTATAAAAAGCGAGGAGAGTGTATTTGTTATAACTTGTATTGTATCTTAGATATGTGATAGTTGGTGTGATGCCAACTATTGAAGGATCTTGGAAGAACAATTATTTACTTTTGTAACAAGGATAATGCTTATGAGGGGCATGTGTTAGGGTTCCTTAGCTTGTGCAATGCAAGTGAAGAGTAAATCTTGTGAGATGCAAGTGTGGATCTAAAGGTTGGACAGTTGATGTGATGCTATCTTGTTGTTGAGCTCTTGGAGAGGTTAGTATAGTTTGGTGCATGCCTTACAAGGTGTTGTTGTTGTTGGTTAGGGTTTGCAGTATTTTTGGATGCCCTAGCTAGATAGAGTTTGGGAAGCTTTGGAGAAGTTCTTGTTTGGGGTAAAGTGAAAGGACTTGCTGTCCAGCGGCGACAAAGCTGTGGTATTGTACTCTATCTTCATATTGTGATAATAAGTTATACCATTGCTGTCCTAAATTCACTTATTGTATATCTGATTTTAGATCTAATGTTTATGTGTTTTGAGCAAGTTTCATCGCTGTTTTGATATGCTGATTTATTGGGACAACAATGCTGAAATGTTGAGTGATTTGGCATGCCTTAGATGAAACTTTAGATATGAAATGTGCTATTATATTTCCATTGTTAATGGATGTAATTTTCCAGATCTGCATACTTGATTAGATCATGCTGTATGGGCTGTTGCATTGATCTAGTGCTGAAGTATTTTGTGGTGTTTATCTACTTGAACTTGCCTAGCCTAGTGATGGACAGATTTGAGATATTTGCAAGTGTATTTCAGAATATTTAGCCCTAAGGCTGAAAGGCCTATGTGATAAATCCATGTCCTCATTGAGGTGAGGTGGAATTTTAGAATGGGTAAATTCTTGAAATTTTATACATGGTATTAGAGCTTGTTATGTTGAAATTGCTTTCTAGAGAAAGAGGAAGTTGAATATTTCAATGGGTAGTTGTTGGGTGCGATGCCGTAGTTGCTCCAGGGATTGGAGTTGTGATTTTCCCTTGAGATAGGCGACTGATTTATTTTACTTGTTGGTTGATTAGTTAATTGAGGTGTGCTTCAAGATTTGCAGGGATGACTACTCCCAATCTTAGAGAGTGTGATAGGTTAGAAGATGCTTCCAAATTTACACGTTGGAAGTATAGATTGCAGAGGCTATTGGAGAATGTTGAGCTTTGGGTGTTTGTAAAGAACATGATTATTGCTTCTATTGATTTTGCGTAGTTGGTTGATTACAAGGAGGAAGCCAAGGAAAAGCAAATCATTCTTGATTATGCGATGGACTATTTGATCCCTCACATTGTAGAGAAGATGGCGACTAAGGAGATGTATGATGCTTTGATATCTTTGTATCAGAGTGTGAACATTTCTAGCAAGATGTACCAAAGAAATAAACTCTCTGCCATTTGCATGAGTGGCACAAACATTGTGGCTAGTTGCTTGATGAAGATCACAAAGTTGAGAGATTAGTTGGTTTCATTAGGGTTGAAGGTTGAAGATGAGGAGTTGTTACCAATTGCATTGAATGCATTTTCTGCATCATGGAAACCCTTTGTTCATGGCATTTGTGCTTGTGAGAAGTAGTCCATTTTTAAGAACTTTAGGATGACTTTGTGTAGGAAGAAATGAGGCTAAAGACTATTTTAGCCAAGGAGATTGAAGTAGATGACATTGCCCTCATTTGCCCTCATTGGCGGATGAATTGAAGAAGGGTAAGCAAGATAAATCAAGTTCTTCGTACCAAGGTAAGAAGGATTTAAGTCATGTGAAATGTTTTAGGTGTCAATAAAAAGGAAACTACCAACCAATGTTTAGAGAAAAAGAAAGGGAAGGCCAAGCAACAAAAATGGATTACAGGGATGTATCATTGCTTCAATATTGTTGTACTAGAGTGTGAACATTTCTTGCAAGATGTATCAGAGAAATAAACCCTTGGCTATTTGTATGAGTGGCATAAATATTGTGGCAAGTTACTTGATGAAGATCATAGAGTTGAGAGATTAGTTGGATGCCATAGGGGTGAAGGTTGAAGACTAGGAGTTGGCGCCCATTGCACTAAATGTATTTTCTGCATCATGTAAATCCTTTGTTTAGGGTATTTGTGCTAGTGAGAAGTTGACTACTTTTGAGAAACTTCAGGATGACTTTGTGTAGGAAGAAACAAGTCTAGAGATTAGTTTAGCCAAGGAGATTGAAGCAAATGACCTTGCCCTTGTCGAGAGTATGAGGACAAGAGTTAAGAAGGAATACCTAGGAAGGGTAAGTAAGATGAGTCAAGTTCTTCGAACGATGGTAAGAAAGATTCAAGTCATGTGAAATGTTTTAGGTGTTGATAGAAAGGACATCGCCAACCTTTGTTCAGAGATGAAGAAAGGGAAGGCCAAGCAACAAAAATGGATTACAGGGAGTGCATATACTATCAATGGATTGGGTGACTTACAGTCTAAGCTTGAGATTGCCTTCTCCATGGTCTCTTCTTTCAATTGACACTGTGTCCATTGTTGGATGGTATGCATAAAATGGTGCTTCAAGACGTATGACTTATGACAAGATCTTCAAAAAGTTTCAAGAGTAAGGGAGGGATGTGCGCGAAGTTGGGTGATGATGCCACTTATCTTGTGAAAAAATTGTGTTCCATATCTTTTCAAATGGCTTTAGGTGACATTCTTGAGTTGAATGATGTTTTGTTTATTCTGGGTTTGATGGAGAACCTTCTTTTTGTCATATACCCAATACTCTTTGTAAATTGTGGAGGATATTGTGTACTCTTGAATCCACTAATTTCTTGTTCTGATATGTTTCCACGCTGCCCATATGTTATTGAATTAACATATGCAGGCACTATAGTGTAGGCTTATACAACACAATTAAACCATTCAGTCACCATGTCACCATAAATTTAAATGTAGACTTAAAACTTGCAAATATAATTGAACAAATTGTAAACTAATATAATCCATGACATAAATAAATTAATTCAACATAATCACAAGTAAGCCATGAACACTTATCTTTTTGGGAATTATCTAGTATCTCGTTGCACAAGGACATTCCACCCAACCATAGGTTCATCGCTACACCAATTCTCTTTGTAATAAAACCACCCCTGAGTTGAGGTGTTATGAATCCATAAGGGGTAATTTACCTATGGATGGATTTAACTCTCTTCACAACCCAATTCTTAGGTTCATAGTCAATTTTCCACCTACAATAGTTCTAACCCACATTCCTCTTTTCCCATTAGTGTGTGCAATCTAAGGAATGCGATACCCTTCTCTACTAAGTAGTTCCTCAGGGTATACCACTTCCCTCTAGGGCTCCAACACAAGTTAGCCATGAAATCTCATTGTTGGGATTCCAATGATTCTCAATTGTAGTTCAATTCCTCAATGCCAACAATTACCATTACATACAATCTTCATTTCCTCATTATTCTTAGTTGTAATTTGGCATAATTTCTATAACAGTTCTATGGCCACCAATGCTTAGAGAGAATTCTTCCAAATTTCCTCAACAAAATGGTAATTCAAGCTCTCCCAAATTTCCTAACCGAATGGAGTTTTAAAGTCTCCCAACATTTGATAATTCAAATCCCCCCATTGAATGGTAACTTGAATAGAATGGTGATTCAAACAGAATGGTCATTCAAACTACATGGTAATTGGAACTACCTGATAATTCGAACTCCCTCTACATGGCCAAAAGGGCATAATTGTATAAATTGCATGGCATGAAGAGGCCACATATCTCTATGGAGAGCCCATGTATCTCCATGCAATTAATCTCTTGCTTAGGATAAAATAATACATGGATTAAAGATAACTAATTAAACAAGGCTAAGGAATTATGATAAGATTAAAATAATATTATCTTCTTTTAGCCCCTTGAGCCCCTAAGCTCCCCTTGTCTTTCCCCTCTTGTGGAGTAAAAACCACCCATTCTTTGTCCTTCCTCTTTTGTAGCTAGTGGTATATTTTATGAACATTCAATGTTAGATTACAAATTACATTTTGCGGCTTATAATCATTCATCATGTACACATTTATGTCACTGGTTTAGCTCTTAAAATTGGCGTATTACACTTTTGGTTTCATGTATGCTAGATTGACAGTGTATAGTTTCTTTTGAAGATCAACAACACATAATCAAAGATTGTAGTCTCTCAAGTTCGAGGACTTTGGCTAGAGGTGTGGAAGAGGGTGGCCTTTATAGGGTACTTGTTGATCTAGTGGCTCTAGTGCATGACATTGGGAAGTTGGTTGAGCCTTCCAATTTTGAGGAGGTATATGTAGAGTAGGAGTGACAATATGCCATAATGAAAGAGGATGATGTTTGGGAGACAATT
>ML808038.1:93746-112883 GCA_009831015.1 Picea engelmannii
CTCAGGTTTATCACAGACCCAAGATAAACTTGATCTATCAAGACCGAGCCAAACCCTCAACAACAAAGGCGTCCCTTTGAAGCCAAAAACGAGCTCTGATACCACATGTAAGTTTTAAACCTGTGAAGGAAAGCAATGCATATAGATTCTTAAGAAAAACAAAATTTAATCAATGGCTCATACACAGAGTACACAGAGATTTTATACTGGAAACCCTCAACCGAGAAAACCTTTCTTATATTCATTATATCGAATTTCACCATTCATCATACAATATATACAATGTTTTTAGGTATTCCGTAGATACCAAAACCCTAATCCCTTAATCCGGGATTAATTTACAAAACCGCTAAAAATAGCAAAAACCGCCCAAAAATAAATTTTGGGGCGCTGCCCCGAACGCTGCGCGTAACCAGGTGGGGGCATACCTGCCCCCCCTGGGACCCCCCTAGGAAAGCGCCCGATGCACACGACACAAACATAACACTAGTACGAGGGATCGTCAGACGCAGTTGTCATATCTGACACGCCCACACACACACACACATGCAAATAATATAACACATACCCAACACTAGTGGAGTACATTGCTTACGAGGATCGATGGAATCTGTGGAGTCTTGTGATGGAGGAATGTGGACTTGCCTTGTGTAGCGACATCACCTTGGAGTCATTATTGTGCACGACATCACCCTGAAACATGACACATGTACTTTAGAGTGTATCATTTCACTTGTGTTGGCCTACAAGTTCTCATTGTAGGTTGCTTGTAAGGGCTAAGACCCACATTGTATTGTTGGCCTCCCTTACCTCTCATTTAAATAGAGGAAGGAGAGATTCTTTCCATTCATGTGTTCATTCATTCACTTGTATTCACTCTTGTGATGAGATGTGGCCTAGAGAAGAGGCATAGAGAAGAGTGTGCACTAGCCTTTCTCTCTCTCTCTCTAGAGTCTTCACATGTGCTTGATCTATATTTCTTGAGTTTCTAGGGTTTCTTGGTATTTTGGAGTATCTCATAGGTCTAGGGTTAGAGTTTATCCCTTGGATATTGGGGATTAGGGTTTTATGATAAAACCGTAGGGTGGAATTGTGAAAAAGAAGAGGAGAGGACATCTTCCATGTAGGATGTGTTGGAGTGATTCTTGCACATTAGATCTTCTTGGTGATTAAGGTTTGGTTGATTTTCTTTGACTAGGGTTCGAAGAGATGGAAGGATTTGTACTAGCTTTGGGAGAAGGCTATGGTATGTACATGTACTTCATCTTGAGCATATTAATGAAGTTTCCAATTGTCCAAAACTTGTGCAATTCCTAAATTTAATTTTCAGCTATATATGTTCTTTATGTATTGTTATTTACAACCATATATGTCTTTCTGATTTGACATAAGTAAAAGGAAAATTATTAAGTGATTCAACATTTAAGTGAAGAATATAAGGGTTTGATTTAATTGTTGTCACACTGTTGTTGTATCGTTGGTATTACTATTGTAAAAGAGTTTATCCAGATCTGGCCATTGGCTGATAAGTCACCCTAAAAGCATTGAAACTTATCCCTTTGGTTTGATATATTTTCTCCTTGAATTACTGAGAAGTTTGGGTTGTTTGGAAGCGATACATTGTACTCATTTTGTTGTTGTTGTTGTACCTTGCTTTAAAACAACCTTAAGACTGGAAATTCACAGGGTTAATACCTAAGAAGCCTTTTAGGTTGAAGATGAAATTTCTGTTTTACATTGAATATTGAATTCTAAGAAATTTCAACACGAGGATCCGTTGATTGGAGGGTGCACCATATTGGAGGAGGAGTGATTGGCATGTGGACACCTAGCTTGGAGGGCACACCACATTGGCAGTTGAACGAATCCTAGTGGGACATGTCGACACCTTCTATTGAGGAGAAATCCAATTGGGGTTTTTTTGTTGACTTAGCCAAGGATTGCTTGTGGCCTAGTCCATGTTTTATTGCTGGCCTTCCTCACCTTAGTCTATATAAAGGGAGGAAAGTGTCTTAGTTATCACTTGCATTTGTGTCTTAGATATGTGATAGTTGGTGTGATGCTCACTAGTGGAGGGTCTTGGAAGAATAGTTCTTTACTCTTGTAACAAGCACAATGCTTGTGAGAGGCATGTACTAGGGTTCCTTGGCTTGTGTGATGCAAGTGAAGAGTAAATTTTGTGAGATGCAAGTGTATATCTAAGGGTTGGACAACTGGTGTTATGCTATCTTGTTGTTGAGTTTTTGGAGAGCCTAGCATAACTCAGTCGAATGCCTTGCTTGGCCTTGTTGTTGCTGGTTAGGGTTTCCAATATTTGTGGGTGCCCTAGCTAGGGTTTAGGAAGATTTGAATAAGTCTTTAGTTGGGAGAAAGAAAAATAACTTGTTGCATTGACTTTGGAAAAATTGAGGTATTGTACTTTATCTTCTTATTGTGACAATAAAGAGTTGTAGCATCATTGTCCTAAATTCTCTTATTTCATATTTTATTTTTACATCTAGTTTTCATGTGTTTTGAGCAAGTTTCATGGCTCTTTCGATATGCTGATATATTGGGACAAAAAATGTTGAGTGATTTGGCACACCTCAGATGAAACTTTAGATTTTAAATGTATTTTTATACGTCCATATTTAATGAATGAAATTTTCATATTTGCATACTTGATTAGATCATGTCCTAAGGGCAGTTGCATTGATCTAGTGTTGAAGTATTTTGTAGCATTTATCTACTTGAACTTGCCTAGACTAGTGGTGGTTAGATTTGAGATATTTGCAAGTGTATTTTAGAATATTTTGGTTTAGCCTAGAGATTGAAATTTCTATGTGATAGATATATGACCTTATCCTTGTGATTGAAAACTTGACAAAGAGACCTTATCTTTGACCTCAACCTCAACAAAGATAATTTCCAACATATCATAAACAATTCAATTTTTTCTAGACTAGAGATCACATATCATCAACGAGTTGAAAGAAAAAAAAGAGAGTAAACAAAAACTAGCAAGCCTACTCGTTGATAAAGATTGGCGTCTTCAACAACATTGTGTTGCAACCCATCTAGGATTGTCTGGATCATACATATATCCATCTTGATCTCCACCATATCCTGCATGAATTCAATAAGAATATCACCCATGTTCTTCTCCATGTTTCTTTGACTAACATCCTCTTTCTTTGAATCCTCAAAGCTTATGGCTATGAATTCTTTAATGGTCTAGAATAAGGTAGAGGTTTGAGTGAAAAATATTTGCCTCTCCCTAGTATGAATTGGATCTTGCAGGGGGTGTTGAGGATATACTCCTCATATTTCTTTCTCTTGGGTCCTATATCGAGCTCTATCTCTCCCCTCATTGGCCATTATATGCTCCACAATAGTACTAGAAAAATTAGAGATAAGCTTGTCGTCACTATTAGCACTATATTCCTTATTCTTATTGAGAGGGAGGCATAAAAATCTCACCTTTCAATATGGAAGACCTCCTATTGTGATTGTCATTGTGGATTGACAACATTAAGGATCTATACCATTTTTGTTGTTGTCCATAACTTTTCTTGGGATTGGGCTGTAACACCTCCTCACCCTCCATCATAGATTTCTTCTCCATATCCTCAATGTCCTCAATTGTAGAGAGGTTCTAGCTATCCATCCTAATCATTTCTATGAGCCACAATAACCTCTCCTTGGTTCTATAATTATTTGGATTCATGTCCATCGATTGGGGGGAATCCACTAGCTTTCCAATGCGAAGAATTGGAGCAAGATTTCTAGTGACGCTGATAAACAAGCTTCTTATCAAATGTAGTCCATCCGAGTCACCCCTTGTCCGTCTCATTTGAGAATACCTTCCTATCATCATCAAACCAAATTGCATGGATCTGCATGAGAAATGATTGAGAATAATCATAATGGTGAGTGGGACGGGAGCTTTTTCCTCTATCCTCCACTCCATCCCTTTCACTTCCCTCATGCGAACTATGGATTTCTTTTTGGTCCACTTATTGACATGATGGAACTCCATCCAGGTCTTTCTGAGGGTCCTTTTCTATGGTCTAGGGATAATCCTAGTATGCCAGGGTAGCTATAATCTCCCTAATTATGAAGAAATTATATCCACCTACCTTGATTCGAAATCAACCCCTTGATCACTCACTCCAAGCCTAGCCAAGGAATCAACATGTTTATTCACTATTGATCTAACATGGGACAAGGCTATGGTTTGGACATTATCAAGTACCGTTGAGATGTTTTTGAGGGGGTGGAGGAACTTCGAGTTATTTGTCACCTTCCCTTGTTGAGAACTATCTCTAAGTTTATTAATCCTTCTAATTATAAGCATGGAGTCCCCTTCCAACATGATATTTTTCCATCCAAAGACCCCTTTATGCCACTTGAATCATTGCTAAGGTATTCATGTCCCATCCCCTTGATCAATAAAATTAAGAGATAATGGTTCGTTTCTCATCCCCAAATATTCCCCCAATCTTCGTCAACCCCGGGTTTCCCAAAGAAGCATTATAAAAATTAAGTTTGATACAACCATGGGACAAAGGACTCCACTTTTGAGGTGAGGTAGTGTCTTTGAGATTGGACTTTTTCTGAAAGAAAAGGAGATTCACATCCACTTTCCACTCATTAGTGTTTTAACTTCCCATGTTCTTACTTCTTTATCCTTTATTTTCCACTTAACGACCTTGATTGAATTTGTAACATTGACCATTATTCGTTCCATATCTATGCTTCACAGAAGTTTGTTTCTAAAGACTCTATTGTTCCATTTTTTTCCATGCATTCAAGATTATAAAACTAGGGATACAAGTATATATTTGGTATGGTATCATGTTCTCAAAGGGGTCTAAGGTCTAATCCTCCAATATTTGGATGACACTATCTTTTTGCATATCAAATCTCCTAATAAGGGTAGCTCCTTGGTCCCACAAAGCACTAGCATAATTATAGATATTGAAGACATGTCCATGAGTTTTTACACATAGTATGCAAAATGATGGATCTTGAATGCCTTTTTTTGTAGGTTGTCCCAATTGAGAATTTTTATCCTTATCACTAACTAGATGAAACAAACTATTTTTGGCCTAAGGACCATGTCCCACATCTTCCCTCAAATCTATGTTGATTGGGAAACCTTTGCTAGGACTAGGGCCAATGAGTAGGTTTTCTTAGCAGATTAATCCTCATTCCTTGTAGGCGTCCATTAGAGGATATCTGCGATATTTATTTTTTTAATCATTCTTAGATTCAGACTATCCTAGATTTTTCACCATGCTTTCTTTGGGATTCCCTCTAGACAATTTTTTCTTGGACCTCAACCCCTCCACCAAGAGATGTTGTTTATCTCCTTAAGTTTCCAAAAATATCTCTCTTTCTTCTTTTATCCTCTGGAAGTCTTTCTCCTATTGGAGTGGGGGGAAACAGTGCCAAGAGTCTTCCTAGAAACGTAGTCTCCCCTACCAACCTCATAGAAACTATGTTTTTGCACCAAGTCAAAATGTTTCTTGGTGCTATTCCAAATAGAGGAACCAACATTTGTATTAAGTCTTCTTCACCTTTCCATGATGCATATTTATCCTACTAGATTTTTCTCCATAATGCATCCTTAGATTTCAACCATCTTGACATACATTTACCTCCCAAGGCCTTATTCATTACAAACAAGGATCTAATACTTAGGGCCCCACACTACTTTAGGAAAAAAACCTTATTCCAAGCAAAAATAGATCATTTCTTTTCTCACATAGGACCACTCCATAAGAACTTTCTTTGGAGCATGGTAAGATGCATGAGCACTTTGAGGAGGGAATCGAGAGAATAAAAGAGAAATATAGGAATAGATTGGAGCATGACTTTAATGAGGAGGGTATGCACATTGGAGGATAAATAACATAAAGTCCAATTCAAGTGTTTGGATTTGAGATTTTCAAAAATGGGTTCCTAGGACATGTCTCTTCTCAAGGAGTTCAAGTGAGTGATGCCTCAATATTTAGAGGGGAGGGTACCATGAAAAAACCTTAACACTCTACTAATGTCCCATTGAACATATATTCTAGGGCTGTAAAATAAAGATATGTGATTTGTCTTCATTGCTTTTATGTCTTGAAGACTACTAGAAGAAAGACATTAAGGAGAAATTTGAAAGCCCTGGTTTCCTTCAAAGAAGCAACCTCAATCAACTAGAAATGAGATAAGGTTAAGTATAGGGCCATAGAGAATCCTCAAAGCACATGATTACCTTTTTCAACTGCCAACCCTCTGCATAAACCCCCGATGATTATAATGAAAATAAAGTTAGGTATAGGATTTCCTTGGTGAAGGACAGGGAGAAAGGTTGGGAGGGTGTTCCATTAATTAGGATAGAAAATAATGTTGACCTTACTAAGTTAATGATCCACCTTATTTAGTGTGAAGAAAATCTAAAAGCCTCTATCATTTTGGTAATGAAGTGCCAGTTTAGCCTATCACATGCTATGGACATATTGAGTTTCATCAACATGTGTGATTTTCTGTCTCATGGGTCACAATGATTGCATCCATAATTTGACATCCACCAATGTAACCCCCTTGTTATTGGAGATTAGTTTCTCCATATTGGGCTTCGTTATGTTAGCAATAATATTGGATATAATTTTGTAGTAACAATTATAGAGGGAAATACCTTTGAATTGGTTCATTGACCTAGAATTTTCCTTCTTAGTTATGACAATTGAAAAGGTGGCATTCAAAGCTTGAAGGACCCCTCTCATTTGACATGATTCTTCAATGACAAGCCAAAGGTCCATACCAATTGTGTCCCAATGTTCTTGATAAAAAATCATCGAGAAACCATTAGATCTAGAGGATTTTCCCACTGCCATTTTCATCACTACTTATTTTACTTCACATAGGGATATTTCTTCATTAGTTCTTGGTTTTGGACATCGGTGAATTGAAAATATAAACTATAGTGTCAATCACCTTTCTTCTATCAACAACATGTTCATTGATAAAATCTTTGTAGAAAGTCACTAGTTACTCTTCAATCTCCTTTTAATCTTCCAAATGTTCCACAGTGGTGGAAATGAGACTTATAATTCTTTTATGTTTATGTGAGCTTGGGTTAAGTGGTGGAAATTTTTTTCTTCTATCTCCATCTTGAAGCCAATTATTTTAGATTTTTTTCTCCACAAAATTTCCTCTTCTCTTCTATATCCAATTCCTCCACAAGGTCAACTTTTTTGGAGTGAAGCTTGTTTGTTATACCACTTTCTATAATACTTTTCTAGATATTTGTCATTTTTATCTCCAAGTCTCTTTTGCATTGGAAAATGTTTCCAAAAACAGTCTTGTTACATTAGTTTAGTTTGATTTTAAGTTGAATTTCTTTTGCAGGACAAACATATTGGATCCTTTAATGCCTCCATAGAGTGCCATTAATCATTTATCCTCCCTTTGAAATTTGCATGGGTTAGCCACATCTTTTCAAATTGAAAAGGAGCATTCCTCGGGCCTCTTTGGGAGCATTAGCAAAGTAGAAAGGGCCAATGGTTAGATTCAACCCCTAAAAGTGTGTTAACTTCCAACTCATAGTTAGTGTTAAAAAATTATTTTGAGAGGATGAACATATCCAACTTTTCTTCCACTAGATTATCCCCACCCATTCTATTGTTCCAAGTAAATATACTATTTTTAGGTTCCAAGTCAACTAGTTTATGCTGCTTTGACTAGAAGTCTATAAACAAATCATTGACATCCTCTATATTTCTAATGCCCCTTTTCAACTTGCTATCTTCCTCTAGACACTTGATGCCCCCTTTGTTTACCTTAAGGCCCTTATAATGTTAAATTCTCCTCCAAGAATTCAATGTTCTAGAGAAGACATGTTCTCAATAGAGCTCAAGCTCTTGAGAAAACCCAATATTTGTCCTAAAATAGTGGGCCCATAAACAATCATTATTATGTCTACCTACTTTTCACCTATGAAATTATAAGTTGAATTTCTTTGCCACCTAGTGGCTAACAACTAATTTATCTACAACCCTTGAGGTTTGAGAGGATGAAAAGAGCACATGAGAAGCCTCTAGAACCAACAATTTTCATTTCTTTGTCCTTCCAGATTAGTTTCACAATTCCCTTTTATACCTCTTTATTGCATTTTGTCTCATGCAACAAAACAATATCTAGCTTTTCCATCTAGATTTTCTCTATAAGCATTCTTTGTTTACCATCAACACTTAGTCCCTTTATATTCCAAGAGAGTAGTTTAATTTTAAACATCATTAGGGGTGGGGAGAAACATCTCAAGATGAGGGATAATTGACTTGAATTAATGAGGTGCTCCCCAACCTCTCGCAGTTTTTGAATGGTCTTCGTTTGTTTGTTCCTAGCTAGCTTTGGCTACGTTGGTTTCAATTTATTGTCCTTCATCCCCAAGGAGTGTTGTGGTCCTAAATAATTCACTTTCCTTTCACTAGTCCTTTATGAAAAACTTTGAGTTGTTCTATGTCGTTCTGGCCAAGAAATATTGCCCATTTTAGTTTCTAACTGAGCTAACTTTATCTCTATCATATCTATGTCTTCTCTTGTCTTGAGTGTGATGTTACCTCATGAGTGTCTCGTTCATTTAGTGATGGGATCATTATGTTGTCATCCTCTTTCTCTAATTTGTTCTCTTCCTAATGTGTTGCCTCTTTCATCCCACTCCCTATCTCAGTAATATCCTCTTCTTCTTCAATCTTTCTCCTTTTGGATAAAAAACTTCTACAACTGTATCTAGGGGAATGTTGATCCACGTTCGTTTAAGTTCATCTAATCCTTAGATGTGGAAGTGTTTTGTCGTGATGAGGTAGCATGTTGTTATTTTGATAGGTTGGCTTCTCTTTTTCATTTGACCTTAGGTTCTTCTTTGCTCCACTTACAATTGCAAACTTGTTTCTCTCATTCATGGGTTCATTAGAGGGAACAACACGTTTCTTGTTTGAAGCCTTCCTTAGCCAATTACTATTCCCTCATTTTCTTTAGGCTACTACAAATGAAGAGGGAAGTGTACAAAAAAATACCATGGACATGGAACTTCTTGTTGAATTTTCACTATGCTAGGCTCAAGCATGAGGTTTATTTCAATTTTAGCATTTACTTGAACCATAAACAAATGCAACTACACCATTCACAATTGCTGCAATAACCAAGATCACAAGAAGAAATACCATGCACAGGAACACAAGAAATATCCTGAGAAATCATTCTCAACAAGGGAAGAAAACCCAACAATCCTTTGCTATATTCTCAAGAGAAAGACCTCCCACACCATAGACTTAGCACACAAAAGGGTGCTCTCCAAAACCAAGAAGCTAGCACCCAAGAGAGCTGTGCACTTCATCCCTAGAAGATGTACTTGCTGAAATTACGAAATTACATGTGAGTTGTGCGTTTCCTCAATGGGGAAATCACCTTTATTTATACTAGATTGGACACATCAAAAGTGGCGTCTATTGGCACAACATGGCCGACCTCAATAACTCATAATATAATTAATAATTACAATATTAATTATCTTTCACTTTATGGTGGGGCCGACCTGTACCCTTTACATCACAATTAGGGTTACAGGTAAATCTTACTCTTAGATAATATAGCAAGGGATCTCACACACCCACTAGTGCTCAACCACTAGGGGCACGTCCACCTGTGCTTAGCCACAGGGACATCCTACTCAATATATCTCTATCTCATTGAGTCTCACATGAGAATCATATGGAGTATCACATCATCTCAACTCTCTAGCAAGGGATCTCACACACCCACTAGTGCTCAACCACTAGGGGCACATCCACTTGTGCTTAGCCACATGGATGTCCTACTCAACAGATCTTTATCTCACTGAGTCTCACAGGAGAATCATTTGGAGTATCACATAGTCTCAAATCTCTACACAAAGGAGAATGATACACCCATCACATGGGAACCTTCACCCCTCATAGGGGTACAAATCGTTTCATCTCAAATGACACACCCATCTCACGAGCATCCTCCCCACACAGGGGTACAGAACATTCCATCTCAATCTCAGAGAGGAATGACACACCCATCTCAGGGGCACACCCAACTCATGGGCTCTCTCACAGGCTGACTCACTCAGTATGTGTCCTGGAGGATGTCTCACGAAGCTGTAATCATTAACACTCCCTCTCAGCTAGGGAGTCATTCTCCACCAGGCCAAGTCTCTCATAGAAGTACTCGAACTTCGTCTTCGAAAGAGGTTTGGTAAAGATATCTACAATCTTCTCATGTGTAGGAAGGTACTTCACATGTACTTCTTTCCTCTGCACCATGTCTCTGATATAATGATATTTTATCTCAATGTGTTTTGATCTATCGTGAAACACATGGTTCTCAGAGAGCTCCACACAACTCTAGTTATCACAATGAATAATGGTAGGATCCATTTCATGATCAAATAAATCTGTCAGGAGCTTGTGAAGCCACACTGCTTCACGGATTTCCACACTTAATGCTATATACTCTGCTTATGCGGTACTCAAGGCCACAAATATTTGTTTCCTGTCGCACTAGGAAACCATGGCAAACCCCAAGGTAAAACAACAACCGGATGTGATCTCCTAGTCCACTGCGTTGCCTACCCAATCTACATCGACATATCCCTACAAACTCAAGTCTACACTAGAGGCATATCTCATGCCATATCCAACTGTGCCTCATAGATATCTCAATACATGCTTCACTGCTATTCAGTGAGTCTGTCTCAGCTGACTCATGAACTGACTAATTACATTCACTGCATAACATATATCAGGTCTGGTGTTAACCAGATACATCAATGATCCAATCAGTTTTCGGTACAAATGTGGACCTGAATCAGTAGAAGCATCATTCATTTTCTCCAAATCCATCACCATCGGTGTAGGCATGGATTTACACTCTGTCATACTGAACTTCTTTGATATCTCCACTGTATATTTTCCTTGACTTAGGAAAATCTCATCAGTCCTCTGCCATACTTATAGTCTCAAGAAGTAGTGCATCATACCTAGATCCTTCATCTCGAATTCAAAATTCAATGCTTTCTTGCAATCAACAATCAATCTTTCTGAACCGGTGAGGAATAAGTCATCCACGTACATAACCAAGATTAGGCACTCATTACCAACATAATGATAATATAGGTTTGGATCAACAACACTCTTGCTGAAGCCTAAACTCATCAAGAATCCATCCATTTTCCCATACCAAGCACGAGGTGCTTGCTTAAGTCCATACAGGGCTTTATTCAACTTGCACACATGAGATTTCTCGTCGTGTATCACAAATCCTTTTGGCTGCTTGATATACAATTTTTCCTCAATCTCACCATTGAGAAAGGGCTGTATTTACATACATCGGATGTAGTTTCCAACCCATGGATACAACTAGTGCAATGATAGTACGAATGGAAGTGTATCGGGCTACTCGAGCAAATATCTCATCATAGTCAACTCCCTCTACTTGTGAGAATCCTTTGGCTACAAATCTCTCTTTGTATTTCTTGACACTTCCATCTGCTGCATGCTTGATCTTATAGATCCACTTGGAATTCACTATAGACTTCCCTTCTGGTCTCAGAACAATATCCCATACATCATTCTTCAAGATGGACTGATATTATTGTTGAAATAATGTAACTGCAAAGTGTATTCTTATTATTATTTGATATATTATTCATTGGATCAATCCCCATTGTGGATTGATCATGTCAGCTATTGTATAAGGATCAAATCCTCTTTTGTGGATTGGTCATAATGTAATTGTAAAAGGCAAAAGAAGAATTCAGCCCCAGAATATATCAAGAGGCCCCGAAATATAATAAAGGTGGTTATAACCACTAGTTGGCAGCCCAACATATTTTTAACTTTTTAAAGTATCAAATAATAATCTATGTAACTACCTACTTGGGGTCGTACATTTTTGTCCTTCATAAGCAATTTTTGAAACTACAAATGTGAGTTTTTGGTTTTTCCTAGTGTTTTTATTTTCATGATTCGTTCATGACTGAAAGCATGAAAACGAAGCATTAAAACTTATGACTGCATTACCGCTTCATTTAAAAGTTAATGAAAGGTAGATGGCTCCACAATTTTTGTTAATAAAGACTTTGTTTCTTGCTATCAATCTCATCTTCTTTATTGAATCCACAAATGTGAAGCATGCTTATGGATTGTTATTTGAATCAACAAGGGTCCTTTTAATTCAAACCTTGATATATTTTTTGTGGCCCTTGGTCATGCATTCCCTTGTCACTACATTTTGGTTTTTAAAACTTTTCCCTATCCTAACTTTAGGAACCAAACCTACCTTGTTGTGCAATGATAAAGTTTTAATGCACTTGGTCGTGGCCTGTACCATGTGAGAGGTGGCAGTCCAACGACAGTAAGCCCATCACGTCGAGCTTAGTTTCGGGTTCTGTATGTACTCCTCACATTCATTTCACAAAACACCTATCATTTTGTATTGAGGAACTTCTATTCATACACCCTAGGTTATTGATGAGTTTTGGGTCTGAAATGTCACTCTAGTTTTCTCCTTCAAAAACCTCCATACTCACTGTGTTTTATTCACTGCTGTTGAATCCCCATGGCCCCGGTTGTTAGGATTGAACCCAATGGCTCTTAGACCCTGCTCCCATGCGATGATGCAAGGAAATATCTCGTGGGTCAAGGCTGACTTATTTTTATTGAGAAATTCCAGGGGTTCAATTTGCGAACCGCTCAGGAATTTGTCCTTTCGTTTGAAGGATGCCGAGCCAAGGTGGGAGATGTTCAGGTCGAAGTCACAGAGGAGTTTTTAGGTCAAGCAACATGTCTTCCTTTGATCGGGCAGAAGTGGTTCAAAAACGCTAAAGTCGAGGAGGTCCCATGGATTATTTTCTTCAAGTCTCGAAAAATCAATTGCTGTGACAGAGGTATGCCTGTGTCCATGTTGAAAACCCGATGGCATGGATTGCTAGCAGTCTTGAAACAATTCATGATGTGTGAAGGCTGTTTTGGTTTTGTTTTTCTTTATCACCTACATTTTCTCATGAATTTCATTGGGTTTCCATTAAATATGCCATATTACCTGTGGAGAAGCTTGTATCAAATGGCAAAGAGGTATAAAAGACAGCAATTGGATTCAAGCCTGTTTCACCACGACTTAATAAAAATACTATTAGTACACCAATTGAAGTTACAACATGATGAATGGAATGCCTTCCTGGCCCGAAATGGTTTTGTTGACTCCAATGCTGTAGAGGTTGACAAACCCGTGATAGAGGAAACCATAGTTCCTGCCAGAGCGGTTCCTTCACTTTCACAGGCCTGTCTTACAACCACCCTCAGTAAGCCTATATCCGACCCAAAAGATGTTGAGCAGAGCCATCCTAACGCCTCTGTTAAGAATACAAACAGACCTGTGGGGAAGCCATCTAAAGATGATATCGATTTAGGTTTTAAGAATAAAAGGGAAGGTAGGTTGATCTCGAGGAAATTGCGAAATAAATCAAACCCTCATGTGAGCTCGATCAAAATGATCGAGATCCATGAGAGCTTAGACTCAGAGATCGACAGATTTCTGGCTGAAGAAGACCCTCCTTCCTTCCAAGCAGAACCCCACCAGGATTACAATTTTGTGGATAATCTCCCACCGTGCTTGAAGCATAGTCAGGGGTTTCCAAGTATTAGTTTTGATAACAAATCTAAAGGCAATAGTGAAGACAGTCCGACACATAACCGTGGGTATTCTCAAACGGCCGTCATAGGTTTACAATGTGAAACTTGTCTGTTTTGGATTGACAAGTATTACATGAACATACCCATTTTACAATCACAGATCAAAACCCTCACCAATCTGGTTGACCCCCTAATAGAGGAAAATCGTAGGCTCAAGTCCATTGCTCAGAGACAAGGAAAATGTTCGAAAACAACAGGGAACATCATACTAAAAAATGTCAGAAGTATCATAGCAATGATCAATTTTGAGATCATGTGAATTGATTTGATTTTCTAGTTAAAGGTAAAGATTCGTTTTTGTCTTAAAATAGTGTTACAATCTTGTTCATAGAATAAATTAGATTTTATTGCTAAAATAAGACTAGCTACATAATCAACAGATTCTGTAGCCAGTCTATTCTTATTCGAAATTTGGAAAATATTGGTTAAATGTATATCTGAATTTCTTTATTTTATCTTTTTCTTTCAGGATATTTGGGAGTTTATGGTGACTAAATGATCTAGAGCCTTTTTTGAGCTTATTAGCCATATCCATGGCTCATTTTTGTGTAAATAGAACAAACTCTTTTTTTTGTTTTTAGAGATTTAGTGTGATTTGGGGTGGTTATATTCCCCCTATTTTTGTAATCAGTAGATGATTGTAGAGATTTAATCTTATCTCATAAGATAAGACAGTTAGCTTTTCTGAACCCTTTAAAAAAACATATTTTTTGTAATCAAAACATCTTGGCCTAGGGCTGAAGTATGGACAATTAGTTGACAGACTTGAATGGAACATAAATGCATATTATAGCTTTAGCTTCTTGTGTATGATGTCTTAGTTTGAGTTCTGTTTATCTTGACATGATAATAGGTGTTGATATCTTTTGTCTTCATGCTTTATTATGAGTTGGGATAATTCATTTATAAATACTGTCCATATGTGATGTTTCAGATATTATATAGGGTGATAATCTATTCAACTCAAATTATGAGATTTATCTTTAATTTTTTGTTGAAACGTTTAAATGCAAAGTTCTTACAATAAGATTTATCTCACTGTAATTGCTTGTAAATCATAATATCACCACGATTATTTGCATCTCTTCTTTCTATCGTTAAAATTCAACAGTCAATATACTGTGTTGCATTTATTCCGAATAGTTTCAAGGTTCATTGCAGATTTATCTCTTGGACAAACTGGCTGGACTTTCCATAATTATACAGATGTTGGATGCACGTCAATTAACTCATTGATAGGTTAGTTCATTTCTTTCCGTTGTTTATTTGTTTACGAAACTCTAATATATGGTCTGGATTTGACCGACCACATACTTCTGTTTCATAGTATATTTTTTTGTTTAATCTTAGATAAATAAAGAAAAAAACAAAAAAAAAATAGTTTATGTGCTTTTGTTAAAGCAACCATCTTTTCATAGATTTTCGTGAGTTTAGATTAAAACTCACATTTTGTACATCATGCACATAAATTAGATAAATATATCTATTGTGTAAATATTATTTAAAATAGTTATATAGATATGTATATACATATATACACTAAGTAGTTATTTGTTAGTTTGCTCTTTTTCTTTTATTCGTTTCTTTTAGGACTTTTAGATTGGCCAACGGAGCCATTAAACCCGTCAGAGCGAGTCACACCAAACGGCTTGGGTTATTTAGACAACCCTGGACCCGATTCGTTCTTCCAATTGGCGGACGGTCATTTTTGCCTGTCAACAAATGGAACTAGAAGGAGGGCCGACTGACAAGTTGGGCTTGTAGGAGCCTTTATTTTAAATGTATTCAATTTCCCCATGGCTCCCCAAATCACTGTGTTGGAACATGCTTTCCACTTCTCATTACCCGATGTTCCCAATGAGACAGTCTCTCGCTTGTCCAAACTCACCTTTGATGGTGGAGGCAATGCATCTGCTAAAGACCACCTTAACAAGTTTTGGTGCAAATGCATCAAATATGACATTTCTAATTTAAGAGTTTTATGTAGATTGTTCGCTTTTACTTTTAGAGGTCGGATTAAACATTGGTTTGAGTCCTTTCCAGCATGTCACATTTTTGATTGGTTTCAATTTGTAGATGAATTTCTAGATTCTTTTGAAATTTATGATTACAATCAATTATATGAAGAATTCCAGACTTCGCTAATCAATGGCGATTCATCGTCGGAAGACTTTTCGACAAGAATCTATCATATCCTCTATAAATTTAATCTTGATGACATGTCGTTTGTATTAAATCTCCTCTATGATGCTTCCATCCCTTCCATCTAGTCATATTCAATTGCGAATGAAGAACCAGTTGCAAATCCTATCACTCAATTGCGAGAATAATTTAGTTCGCACAATGAGAAGAATCCATCTGAAAATTTTGAACAAGCAAGGGAGGTAGAATCTATTGACTAGGTTCTTACCGACAACCAAACTGGTTTTTCCTCTGAATCATTATATTTTCAGTCTTCAACCATCGTGGAAGAAGATTCGATTCTTGGTCAAGGTGAATATCATCATTCTTGTAACTCATGCTCTAATCAATATTTAAGCTCAATCATTGAAGGACACTTAAGCGACGGAAATCATATTAAACATTCTAACATTCCTATGAAACTGATTAGAGAAGAAGATATGCAATTGGAAGGAGAAACTTTAAACCTTCATCCTCAAAATGTACTTTATCCACATGAAAGAATATATATTTGTCACGTAAGTTTTGAATTATCTATCATACAAAAGGCAAATCTAGATGAACATATTATGTTGAGGAATTTTTCACCAAAACAGAGTGAGAGTTTTAAAGAAAGTGAAGAGAAATGTCTTGAGAATACCATTGTTAAATATCATAGTGCAAGAGATTCTTTTCATGTGCTTATTTCTGATTCCTTTTATTCTTTATATCCTGATCTCTTCTTAGATTCTAGTGGACTTGATACCTTACCTACAACATCCTACTCTTTTCCGCCGCAACCATATCCTTTCGATATGCCAAGATTTGATGAAGTTAATTCCAAACATAACATTGATAAAGTCGGATTTGACGCTCTTTCACTTTCATCACTTACATGGGAAAATGACATGTTGCGAGATGATTTTACATAGTTTATTGTTAAAAAAGACAATGCACTCTATTTTATGGAGATCAAACATTCTACGTTGCATATTCGTTCTTTGATTAGATCGAATTTTAATGTTTATGCTTCACATTTTGAAATGATCAATCTCATCAAAGGAAGCATTCAAACCAATGATCTAATTGATGTCACAAATCCTCTTATGATGATTTCCCCATTGATATATTCGTTTAATCAAAGTCATGGTTTGCATCCTCATTTTTGTGACAGGATCTTAGGATGGCTTGAATATTCGTATATAAAAAATCTTCATAATAAAGATAAAGTTGTGATTTATTTGTTTTTACCTAAGTATCTTAGAAGTAAGCATGACGTATTTCTTTTAGATCCTCCATGTGAATAAATTAACAAACACTTAGAGAATTGTCAGGAAGATGGGGCACTTCAACCTTGGCTGATGGTTATGTCATTTTCCCATAATCTTGAAAAGTTTTCCAAAATCACTTGCACTCATCCATGCCATTATGACCCTTATCACGAAAAGATTGCACAATGGCTGGAGGATTCATACATCAAGACATTTCAAGGGAATGGTAAGATCATGCTTAATTTGTTTCCAAATGATGATTATGAAGGCAAGTATGATATATTTATGTCATTTTTTGATACACTACCGTTCATTTTAGTAATTTTTGATTTTTTTTCCATTGCAGGATTGGAGTTACTCCGATGGCTACATTGGAAGCATGACTTCACTTAGTATTTTTGATTTGTTTAGTAGTTAGAGTAGGTTTAGGAGTAGGTTTTCTTTTAGTTTTATTTATCAGTTTTTTCTCTTTGTAATAATGCAGTTATGAACACAAGAGGGCACACCACGAGAACCATAACATGATTATTGTCAGGGAAGTCCGCATGATCCCTTTCTCTCCGCTTTTCATTGAATATTTCTTTTCAAAGCCGCAATATTATTATCAAAATCTTAAATGGAAAGTAAAGAGATAAATAAATCTGAATTGTAAATTCAACCTTGACCTAAGGTGCCACGAGTAGGAGTGCTTTCACATTGATGATGATTTTTTCTATTTTTTTTTTTAGTTTCCCAAGGGATTTTTTGCATGATGTTTTCAAACCCATCTTTGTATATATTTTTTTCTGTTTTGATTTATTTTTTGGTTTTTGGTTCTTTTATTTTGTTTGTTTTCAATGCTTTCTGGTTAAACCGTGCCTGTGTCACCTTTTGGTTCAAGAAGAGGAGAACATAATGCTTCATCTTTAAACAACTGTCAATGACTGCTAGAGCATCAATTGCTATGTTTTTCTAAAAATGTAGACTAGTGAAAGATGGTATTTTGTTTGAGAATTGATTTCTTGGTTTCAATTTGCATTTGAGAGTAAACACGACTATCATTAAAATCTCTTTACGCTGTCCCTGCTTTTAAGAAAACAAATCAACAATGCCTTCCTGTCCTCGAAAAATTGGTTTCGTCAGTGAACTATTTTCAGATCATGATGAAATTTAGCAAGCAAAAAATTAAAGTAGACATAAAATAACAAAATGTGCCAAAGACTGAAATCTTCAGCATCACCTCGCTCTTTCAGATATCTATAAATTATATCAATAATTTCCCGAGATTTGTGGGAAGTGTTTGCAAACCCACTGGGACATTGAACATGTCTGTTGGTAGTGGGTAAATGCATGCATGATGCCAAGACAACATTGTCGGGGTTCTGAACAGGCTCGCTGGCAGCAAAGCGATTTCAGGTTAAAGAAAATTCTCAAGTAAAAATAAAGTATTTTTTGATAATAAGCATTCTTCATTCTGATTTGAAATTTCTTGGACAGGATAGAGGCATCAGAGTGGGTTAATTGACATCCTTGTCGAGGCTATGGATGTTTGCTGGCAGTAATGGCCCTGTCAACAGTATTGGAGCCAATAACTTAAACATCATGGCTTTCATTTGTTAAGTTTGTCACCAAATTTCATTTTTTTAACGAAAGATCTCTTAAGCTGGACCACGTAATGATTGTAAAAAATGCTCAAATGTCTTTCAGTTGTTCTTTGATTTGAAATCATTCAAATATTTCTAACCTGAACTCGTCATTGATACAAAGATAACTGCTTCTCCCAACAAGTCTCCATTGTGGGCAGCCCAACATATTTTTAACTTTTTAAAGCATCAAATAATAATCTATGTAACTGCCTACCTGGGGTCGTACATTTTTGTCTTTCATAAACAATTTTTGAAACTACAAATGTGAGTTTTCAGTTTTTCCTAGTGTTTTTGTTTTCATGATTCATTCATGAATGAAAGCAGGAAAACAAA
>ML808039.1:21546-61942 GCA_009831015.1 Picea engelmannii
TTGTGGTGGTAAGGACATGTATGTGGTGGTGCAATGCTTCACTCTTACCACTGCACCACAAGTGTAAGTGACAATAGAGTGTTTTTTCTAGAATAATTATGTTGCAAAGTGTTTTTTGTTGTATTATTGATGTTTGTCTATAATGTTATAGGAGTAATGTCCATTGTTTTGATGTATTGCATTGTGTGGTGAGAGAAGTCTACATGTGCTAGAGAGTTGTACAAGAACATGATATTCTTGTTAAAGAGTTAATGTGCAAATAGTTGAGAAAGAGACCTGCAAGAAGATAACATAGATGATAGCATTATCGAGATTAACATTTCCATGGGACGATATGAGGGAAGTTAGTATGAATTGGGCACTCTCTATGATTGTGGATAAGCATGTGAATACTTTGCTTTGTGTGTGAGCATAGAAGCCATGAGAGCATATCTATAATGTTGGATCAACCCATTGTGATTATCTATGCAATGATCTTCTAGAGTGAAGCATTGTTTCATTTTTCCATTAGACTAATAAAAGCTTTGTTGCACTACTACTTTGGTGATAGAACAATAGACTTGGTGTTAGTTAAAGTTCTTGTGTGCATAATACCTTATCATGGCAATCAAAAGTAGTGGTATAGGTGAGGCATTGCACAAATATGTTTGGAAATGTTATAGCGCAAGTTGTAGGTTTAGTAAATCCTGACCCAACCACAAAGAAAGTGCCACAACTTGGGAATCCTACACCCAATGCCACCTCGATGTAGGTCCCTCACTTCAAGGGTGACTAGGTCACTCTATGCAGGTGATCTCGATGACCCTAGTGAGATTTAGATGGAGATGGAGGGAAATGGAAGTGAAGCCCCTAGAGGTAAAGTCTAAGTGGAGTGAAATGTGTGGAATGAAGTCTTGGGAAGGTCCAAGGGTTGCCAAGTATGTTGAGTAACCTGCAAATGGTGAAATACCTGCCCGAGACACAAGAAAAGACACTTTGCAATGATGTATGTTAATTGGATCAACAAGTTAATCTTGTTGTCCCTAATTTGCAACAATAGATAACAATATATATCAACAATAATATGGTACTATGAGTTGCTCAATAAATGCTAGAGACCGAGTAGAAAATGCAAGAGAAAGACTAGTAAATGACTAGTTAAACTCAAGATGAAAACCCAATATTCTAGCATAAAAAGATAAGGTTGTTGTAAACAGTTGTCTGCAGAAAAATATATCAGCCTTATGGCTGTAACATCCAATGCATTACAAGAAGAAAATCAATCATTGAAATCCCCTCAAACTTTGCCAAAAAGTGTGCTGGACCAAGGGGAATAATTGTGCAAACTTCGAGCAAAATCCAATGGTTGATAAGAGAGTTATTCAAACAAATGAGTTAGGGTTTCTGCAACCCTAATTGTTGAAGATGTAATTCTATAACAACAACAAGAAGTAGTGGGAGAGAGGGGATGCCCTAGTAGGGGAAGAATCCTCTCAATGAAGCAAACCAATTTCAAGTAAGAAACCTTTGAAAAGATCAAAATTTGTGTTTTCCAAGGCAATAATTTATATCTCCAATGCAAAAAAGTATGACTAGTGCCTTTACTATTGGTTTAATGAAATCAAATAAAGAAAGAGCTAGATAAGCTACCTCCTCGGGGGTGTAAGCCCTTTTACTTTCCAAGGCAAGTTTCTCTAGCTAGGGTTTAAGCTAAGATAGTGTATGCCCTTATACTTCTCTTAACAAACCCTTGTATAATCAAATGATATGAAGCATAAAATGATGAAGACTATGTTGGGGGTGTATGCCCTTATAATACTTCCCACATAGCTCCTAGTACAACAATCCTTGACTTGAAAAAATGATAACATAATAGTAAAAGACCATACCAAGATCAAAAGAGATGCTAAGATAATCCACCATAAGAGCAAAAGACAAGCCTTCCAAGGCTAGCGCTAGACTTCCACCAACCATTCATCAATAGATAGCCATAAACAAGAGCTAAAAGCGATAATCTTGTCAAAGATAGCAAAAATTTCAGACCAATACTTCTCACTATGAGGGAGAGTTATGTTAAAATGAGATCTTATGATCTCTTATTTATACAAATGTCACCAAGGTGACTTGTCCACAAATTAAGGGGTAAATCACAAGATTAGGGGTCAACAACCCTAATCTTGCCCCCTTTACAAAGTAATTCATTTAAAATTCATTTTTACTCATAAGAAAACCCTCATTTTAGAAGAATGTCACCCCTTTAGGGGACGTTTTGGCATTAGGAGCAAGTCGTCGATGTAGGAGGAGGGTGTCTAGGCCTGCCAAAGCCACATGTCAAGTATCCAGGTTACTTCCTTCATGGTCAAAGCCCAATTCTCCTCAAAACGTCCAAGTGCCAATGCATCAACTACACCACCAAACCCTAACCCTAACCCCCCCAGGTGACATCATGTCTCTAGAAGAGACGTTTTTCCTCTCCTAGGAAAAACATTTGGCATGTGGGGGCTAGGTTATGTCGTCCAAGTCATCTTTAAGGCATTCCAAGATTGATCTTTCTCATCCAGCATGCGAGCCCTTAACATCCAACCTGTGGGCTTGTAGCCCCATGGAAGTCCAAGCTAGGCTTGTTCTCCCAAAACAGTCCACCAGCTAGGTCCTGCAAAGACAAATGAGAATACCCTCCAAGGATCTCAAGTCATAACATCATGATAAGTGAATCCTATCAATAAATAAGCCATCTACGCATGTGCATCAAAGATCATTATATCAAACAATTAATTGCTCAAAGACATTATGTGACTTGTCAAGATTGAATATGGGAGGGTTGACGATGTGTTCTATTGGGTAGGTCTTGCGTTAGGTCAAGGAGATTTTCTAAGAGATCCCTCTCTAAGCCATGTAAAGTGGATGAAGTGGTTGGGGTCAAGACTTAATGGGCATAGGGCTCATGACATACAAGGGGTTATGCAACAAAAAAATTGGGGGCAGGTTCTTCTATTTTATGAGTAAAGAAGATTTGAGATGTTTTGGCTTGTCTATCTTATTGCATATGGTTGAGGTATGTTCCATGGTTATCACTTTTTGTTATTGCTGCATACACACATATAAACACATCTAAACAAATAGATCAACAAACTGTTTGATGAAATACCACAACCAGAAAAAGTTTTAAAAAGACACAAAAACTGTGATGATCCTTGCATAATGGCTTGGGATCATTACAGTGGTATCAGAGCCTAAATCCTGCAAACCTGAGGGGTCTTTATGGATAGTTGGAAGGAGATGGATATTGTGGATTTTACTAGAGAGACTGTACGTAGTAGATGGGAATACTACTACGACCTTGGTGAGGAAACTAGGGCCTTAATGACCTTCCGACAGTATTTATCCTTGAAATATCCTAGGTGTAGCAAAGATGAGATTACATTCCAAGTCAAACAAACAGAGGAATACATGGCATGGGAGGAAGCACGAAGAAACCCCACACCCATTAGGAGCACGCAACTTTGCTATAGTTGCAAGGCGCCTTGGGAACCAGATCATAGGTGTAGAGGTAAGGGTAAGAAGCATATCATTGAGGTGCACTATGATAGTGACGATGAGGATTTGGAGCAGTCCGATGATGATAGTGACCCTTGCACAGAGGCTAATGATAGTGACTCTACCTCAAAGGATAGTGATGATGACTCTTGCACAGAGGCTAGTGATAGTGACTCTACCTCATAGGATAGTGAGGATGACTCTTGCACAGAGGCCAGCGATGCTTGCACGCTTGAGGAGGATGATGAGCCTTGTGTAGTGGATAAGAAGTTGGATGGACAGGACGATAGCACCAGTGTCTCAGCAGACATACCACATACCATTGATGACCTCACGCCTCAACAGAGTGGTGACAGTAGTGAGGGGTCCCACGTGTTAGCATCTGGAGATGATGAGCTTCCTATGGGGGCCGTGACACATCTGTCACCTGTTCAGACACCCATGATAGCCACGTCACATGAGGAGATCACTGGCATGTTAGGTATGATGGATGAGCCTAGTGTGTGGGATGCACACCATGGATAGGTAGACCCACAGATCCAGGAGGAGGTACAGGAAGTACAAACAAGGGACCTTATTCATACAGATCAACCTGAGGAGATTGAGTCACAGCGATTGGAGACTCCATTAGTTGAGCAGATTGCAGAGGCTGACAGGTGGATGGAGCACTTACTTCCAGGATCAGATTGCATGGATGAGGATGGACTCTTTAGTAGTCAGGATGATCATAGCACGTGTCTGGATACATCCATATGGGGTCCAGGCGCAGATGATAGTAGCAGGTTGAGTGCACAGGAGGATACAGTTGCTCATACATGATACAGTATGATTCAGGGGGAGATAGCACCTAGTGATGGGGTGCAGTGGTATACAGGAGTACCCAACAGCATAGTGGACAATGGACAGTTCAACATGTCATCTTATGCAGAGGGGGTTTTTGGGAATTCTAGATTTGGCACTAGCAGGATTGATACTAGCAGTGAGGGCTCTAAGATGGCACCTCAACATGACCATGATCAGGAGTCACACCACTTAGCAACACAGTTGAGAGTTAGTGAGGCTATGATCAAGGCAACCACTAGATGTACTGATGATATGCATGCAGTGATGGCAGATTACTGCTGGAAAGCATCAGTGGCACATGGTAGTTCAAATGAGGAGATTGCCATGGAGGATTTTCATACTCTCAGGGAGAGAGTATCTGTGAAGAGGGCCGATCACCAGCAGCTGTTGACTGGCCAGGACTACCTATTGAGGATTAGTGATACGTATCATGAGGCTCTGAGGGAGCAGGAGTTGGAGATGGACCAACTCATGTAGTAGTTGGAGAGCACTCGAGGATTCCTGAGAGGCACACAGATAGCCCTTTAAGAATCAGAGTCTAGATCAGATGAGTCGCTTGAGGAGATTCATTAGAGACCCACTTCATCTGTCTTAGTGGACCCTCAGATGTATCATTCAGTCACGTTGATAGAGGATGTTGGTGTTCTAGCAGAGGAGCACCCGTTGATGGAGGTCACTTCCATTTTTGTTCAGAGAGCGGTTGACCTCCATGTAGAGGTTGATCTAGCAGTATGCCCATGATCTATGATGCAACATGAGTTTGCAGGAGATGACAGGAGTATGCCGGAGCATACGGAGATGAGTGATAGCTCACAGAGACATGTTGAGATGTATGGGGGGATTCAGAGGAGTGTATTGCCTGGCAAGGAGGAGACACACTTAGGGAAGCATGCAAGTGCCACTCCTTTGCAACAACATATGGTCATGAGATCTCACCTTCACCATTTCAACAGCTGCTTGGGTGATGGGAGATGGAGAGTGGTTGACCAACAGTTGGAGGAGTTGCTTTCGATTGTACCTGATGATTGGGGTTTAGTGATGACTATAGGCGAGCAGTTATCACGGATACCGATGGACGAGTTTCTGGTCGAATCCTTGGGATTGACCAAAGCATGTGATGCCTTCCAGTCCTATAGTCAGCTGCAGATGTTTCTATTAGCCTGTCCTGGCACTTTTATCATAGACAGCAGCATGAGGAGGGATAGGCCATGGTTGAGGGCATGGAGAGTGAGTAGGCCGAGACTACATGACAAGAGTACTTTTACGGCATACAACAGGTTAGAGGTGGACCGTGTTAGGCAGACAATTGAGACTTGGTGTGTGATGGTGAGCATCATAGACCAGGTGATGACAGATGAGTGCAGAGGGCTTCAGACAGTGATTAGTTCAGCACAGGAGCAGCTAGTGGAGACTGGAAGTGATAAACTTCCAACTTTACCATGGGATCCAGGTGTTCATTTGGCTAGCAGGATGTCTGACTACATGGTGACCCAGGGTGCACCAGAGAGCCACACACTCCACCTTGGTTTGGTTTGGAGTGGGTCTACAGGTACTTGTCTTATGGGGCGAGACATTTTCTTCCACTTGATCATCATGATAGGGCATGTAGATGTTTGGACATGTACTTCTGCTACAGAGGTATCTTCATTGATACAGTTTCTGGGTAATAGGTCCAATGGCCACAGGTATTTTAGCAGGAGGACCCAGGAGAGGAGGGTTCAGGATGTATGCAGGGGGCAGACATTCATGGTCGAAGTAGTGCAGTGTCAGCATGAGGATCTTCGACAGAGGTTAGCATGGGACCTAGGGATTGCAGGATTGAGCAGTTCATTGGCCGACAGGGGAGAGTGGACCATTGCAGGGGAAAGTTATTCTAACTTTCCATATAGCTTCAGCGTTGAGGGGAGCACAACGCTTGAGGGTGTCTCATGGAGGTTTTGCAGTACCTCATTCTGGCATCATCATGTGCAGTTGATGGAGGTCGTGTGGATCTTGATAGAGATTTGGAGGATGGACTCATTTCGAGATGAGGCCATGTGTCATGTGTAGGAGGTTCACAGGGGTGATATTTTTCAGGACTATGCTTCACAGAGTATTGCAGTTCACTTCCTGATATAGGATCCAGGGGGTGGAGTATACTATTGTTCGTCTTTTGATGGGTTCTACTGTGTACCCCATAGGTGGACATGGGATCCTGGTATTTTACTTGGAGGGATTTGGGTATTGCTTGAGGACAAGCAATTTTCTAGCAGGGAGGATTGTAATGTCCCCACTTTGGGACATCATCATAGTGCAGAGATTTATGATGACCAGAGTAGCTAGATGGATGTTATAGTGAGTACAGGGGTATTTGAGAGGCATTGTAGGGTCCAGCTTGCATTCATCACCGTATTCCATCATTATGAGCCATTCTGCATAGGTTGGCTTTGGTTTCGTTGCATTCCAATGATTTCCATGATTTTGACTATTTTGTGCTATAAGTTAATTGAAATCACTGAAGAGGTCATTTTGGGCACATTACTTGGAGGAACCTCTCAATGTAATAGCTCATTGGAATCGGGAGGAGCAACACTACAGGATGGGATAGCTAGAAGTGACTTTCAGTGGCTAAGGAAGCCACAAGGAGAGATAAGGAGCTTTTCAGAGGTAAAAAGGTTAATTAATTAATTAAAGTGATTTAATTAATTAATTAAATATTAATAAAATGAAAGTCACTTTGGAGGGACAAGGTGAGCCAAAAGTATAAAGAAAAGGCAAGGGCCTCTTCTCATTCATTCATGTATGTTTATCTTTTGATTTTTGGCTTCCAGCTAGTGAGCCCAACATTGGGGGTTTTGAGGGTTTTGACTTAACAAACCCTAAAGGACGATTCAGTGGTGAAAGATTCCACCTAGCTTGTCCCAAGCTTGGTCCCGGAGATGCAATAGTCTCCCACACCATTCTATCTCAGTTCTACATCAGTGCAGGAGGGTTCTACATAGCCATAGGCACAGGAAGAGAAGGAGGGCGCACCATTGGGGGTTTCCAGCAAGGGGGGGCGCACCATCTATGGAGAGAGGTTCATTGTAGGAGATTGGCAGGGCCTTTGAGGATTCTATCACTTGGGTTTTCATTGTAGGGCCTTGGTTATCAGATCTAGTGCTTTCTGAGATAGTTTTATGGCTCAGATTATTTCTTGAGCAGTGAGACGAATTGAAGAGGAGGGCGTTTTTGAGATCCAGATCTAGTCATTTTGGAGGGGTTACACTTCAGATCTGACCCTGAGACTTCACTTAGTGACTTGCAGTGGCCCGATCTATATTCCTGGGGAGTTTCAAAGCATTTGGAGGCCTCCTTCATCAGGGCCGAATTATCCAGGGTTTCAGTCATCCAGTGGGGCGCACCATTTAGTGGAGGAGTTCAGATCTACAGAGTTTGATAGTGGATTTGGAGATTTGGACACCTGGGTTGTCCTTGCAATTGTCCGATCTATCAGTCGGCATATTTCCTAGGGTGATTGGACACTTTTGGCAGCAGGGCCGAATTATTGAGGGCTTCAACAATCTAGCAGAGCGTGGCACCTTCTAGCTTGAGGGGTTTGGCACTTGGCCCATATCTACTGGGCATTGGTCTTCATTTCTTATCCAGCCGTTGGAGGCTTATTTGTATTTTTGGGAGCGTTTTGTAGCAGCTCATATCTATTGTCTATCTTCTTGGCCATCTGTTGAGCATTCCAGATAGGCATCTTCATTGTAGCAGGTTCTTCTATTTTATGAATAAAGAAGATTTGAGATGTTTTGGCTTGTCTATCTTATTTCATATGGTTGAGGTATGTTCCATGGTTATCTCTTTTGTTATTGTTGCATACATACATATAAACACATCTAAACAAATAGATCAACGAACTGTTTAACGAAATACCACAACCAAAAAAAGTTTTAAAAAGACACCAAAACAATGATGATCCTTGCATAATGGCTTGGGATTATTACGCAATGTCACACCCCTAGATACTCATGGACATGATAGGTCGGCTCTTGATGAGACCTCATATCCTTCAACTAACCTTTTAAGCATTCTTTATTATATTTTGGGTCCTCTTTACTCAAAGATAAGCGTTTCATTGCTTTCTTGGGTGATCCTTGGGCGAAGCATCTAGAAGGTTTATACAAGGCTTTTATCTTTTACCCAACATAAACCCTTCTGGGCATTCAGCCCCTTCTTCCCATAGAATGAGGGACAACCCCTTCTTGGGTCAATACACCCTAAAATTCCAAGAGATGAGGAAATGGAGGGGAACAATGATGAAAAGTGGTAAGTATGGTCGAGAACGGTACGATGGTTCATTAAGGGAGTTCCCAGTAACAAACCCATCCCCAAGGAAGACCACTTACTAGGGCACAATGTCAACCACTAAGGTGAAGCAGGGCAAAAGGCATAATGTCCAAGAATATATCATGAAATCTAGAGCAATCTAAGATACAACATGATCAAATGGCTTAAATATTGAAATGATGCTCACCATAACACTGACTTGTAAGTCATGGAGCAAGGCCCATTTCCTTTCGAAAGCCAGCTGGTGTGGTGGATGCCATCTGCAAACCTGTGACCATCTGTGGTGGTGAGTGGGCTTCCCATATGTGCAAAAGGGTACAGTTGGTCATGTAGTCTCTTGACACTCCATATCTGCAACTTGAGGCCCTCAAGACATAATCTACTTAGTTATCCACAAAATGGGGATAACATGAAACACATGGGATGTCTCTATTTAGGCTAGTTAATGTGCAAATATGTTCAGAAACATGTGGGATATCTCTATGCATGTCATTGTACTGATACCGATCTAATCGAGTGGGACTTGTTAGAGTTGTTATGTTGGATCAAGAATGTGACATCAATTGTGAGCTCAAGTTGGTCATATGTTTGAGATATGAATCATAGCCCACTATGTAAAGTCATTTTAGACACCTTCATCATATCTTTGATTATTTTATCTTTGGTTATATAGTTCATTTTGGGGTGCTACAACATCTATTTGTCTTCTAAACATGACCCCTTGAGCATCAAACTCGACCATACAATGGTAATCCACCATACAAGATATTGAAAGAAGATTCTTCTTCAACCTACGAACATACAAAACATTTTTCAAGTCAAGAACATCACTTGTAAGTGTCTTGAAGGAGGTAGAGCGAATTCCTCTCATGGAATAAGTGGCATCATCACTAAGCTCTACACTCATGCCTCCCTCTTGCTCCTAACTCCCACTAATTAAAGGCATCTCATGTGTCATATGTCTCAAGGCTCCATTGTCCACATACCAACCAACAATAAACAATGTTAGAAGATAAACAAGAGACCAATGGCATATCCATCCTCTAAAATATGCATTATGAAGAAGAAACAACCCTTCCAAGGGTCAAGGTGTTTCTCCCAAGCAACCTAGGGTTACTCACCCATTGACCCCAACTAGGTCAAGTACCTATCCCAAGTAATCTCTAGCTGAAATACAAACTCCCTTTTACTCAAGATTTATATCAACCAGTGGAAATTTCTCGGAATTCAAAATTCAATGCAAAATAGAATTTTACCTTCAACCTAGAAGGTTTCTCATATCTTTTCCTTGTGAATTTAATCGTGTGGATGTTGTAAAACAATGTACACAACAATAGTGGAGAGAGTACGATGTTTCACTTCCAAACAATCCAAACTTCCTAGCAATTCAAGGAGAAAAGATATCAAATCAAAGGGATAAGTTTCATCCCTTCTATGACAACTTATCAACCAATAACCAAATCTGAAAATAATCTTTTATAACAATAATATCAACACAACAACAATATGACAATAGTAAAATCAATTGCTTATATTCTTCACTTAGATGTCAAATTACTTAAGAATTGTCCTTTTTCTTATGTCAAATCAACAAGACATTTATAGCTATAAATAATAATGCATAAGTAGCACATATAGTTGAAAACCAAATATGGAGATTACACAAGTTTTAGACAATCAAAAACTTAAGCTCAAGATGAAGTACATGTAGATACCATAGCCTTCTGTCAAGGCTAGTACAAATCGCCCCATCTCTTTAAACCCTAGCTAAGGAAAATCAACAAAACCCTAGCAACCAAGAAGATCTTATACACAAGAATCACTACAACACATCATTCAAGACAAGTTGTTCTCTCATCTTTTTTTTTCACAATTCCACCCTAGGGTTTTATTAAAAAACCCTAATCTTCAATATCCAAGGTTTAAACCCTAACTCTAGACCTCCAAGATGATCAAGATACTCCAAGAAGACAAAGAACCCCTAGCAACTCACGAGAGAGAGAGAGAGAGAGAGCACATGTGAAGATTCTAGAGAGGGAGAGAGGTTGATGCATACTCTTCTATAGGTCACATTTCATCACAAGAGTGAATACAAGTGACTAAATGAACATGTTTTGAATGGAAAGGCTCTCATTCCTCTATTTATATGAAACATAAGGGATGCCCACAATATAATGTGGGCCTTAACTCTTACAAGCAACCTATAGTGAGCACTTGTAGGGAAACACAAGTGAGACGCTACACTATAAATTATATGTGCCATGCTTGTTGATGATTACAACTGCGTGAGATATCCTCCAGGACACAGACTGAGTGAGTCATCCTGTGAGAGAGCCCATGAGTTTGGTGTTCCCATGAGATGGGTGTGTCATTCATCTCTGAGACGGAGATGGAACGTTGTGTGCCCCTATGTAGGGAAGATGCCCATGAGAAGGGTGTGTCGTTTCTCTCTAAGACGCAGATGGAACGTTGTGTGCCCCTGTGTAGGGAAGATGCCCATGAGATGGGTGTGTCGTTTGAGATGAAACGATGTGTACCCCCATGAGGGGTGAAGGAGCCCATGTGATGGGTTTACAGTTCTCCTCTGTGTAGAGAGTTGAGACAATGTGGTACTCCAGATGATTCTCTTGTGAGACTCAGTGAGATAGAGATCTGTTGAGTAGGATGTCCCTGTGGCTGAGAACATGTGGACGTGATCCTAGTGGCTGAGCACTAGTGAGTGTATGTCCAGATGATTCTCCTGTGAGACTTAGTGAGATAGAGATCTGTTGATTTGGACGTCCCTGTGGTTGAGCACAGATGGACGTGCCCCTAGTGGCTAAGCACTAGTGGGTGTGTGAAATCCCTTGCTATATTGTCTAAGAGTTAGATTTACCTGTAACCCTAATTGTGATGTAAAGGGTACATGTCGGCCCCACCATAAAGTGAAAGATAATTAATATGATATGGTAATTATTAATTATATTCTGAGTTATTGAGGTCGGGCCTGTTGTGCCAATAGACACCACTTTTGCTGTGTCTAGTTTAATATAAATAAAAGTGATTTCCCCATTGAGGAAACATAACACACATGTGATTTTGGAAATTTCAGCAAGTACAAGTTCTAGGGCTGAAGTGCGCACCTCTATTGGGCGCTAGCCTTCTTGGTTTTTGAGAGCACCCTTTTGTGTGCTAGGTCTATGGTGTGGGAGGTCTTTCTCTTGAGAATATAGCAAAGGATTGGGTGGGTTTTCTTCCCTTGTTGAGAAGGGTTTCCTAGGATATTTCTTATGTTCTTGTGCATGGCATTTCTTCTTGTGATCTTGGTTATTGCAACAATTGTTAATGGTGTAGCTACATTTGTCTATGGTTCAACTAAATGCTAAAAATGAAGTAAACCTCATGCTTGAGCCTAGCATAGTGAAAATTCAACAATGCTCCAAGGTGATGTCATCCACAATAATGGCTCCAAAGTGATGTAGCTAGGTAAGGAAAGTCCACATCCTTCAATCGCAAGTCTTCACAAAGTCCATTAATCCTCCTAAGCAATGTACTCCATTGGGTCAACTACACCTACATTAATACTATTGAAGCCCCAAGCATCATTGAATAGGAATTCAAGCTACGATGTGCCAACTATGTTGTGATGCCCTCCTCCAAGTTGCATTACACTACCAATCCCATCTATGGTGCTCCCCAAGAAATGGATCCTCCATGGGGCCCCAGTGAAGGGTATCCACCAAACTGTCAAGAGAACTCCAATGCCTAAGGGAAGAACACTAAGCCAATTACCATCTAAAGTCAAGCATCGATCGAGCAAGTTATCTCAATTTTGAAAATTTATCAAAGACTATCTCTAATGTGCCAATTCATCTTGGACCATCCAAGCGCTAAACATACACCATGTACCCCAAATTTTATGAAGCAACCCAAGCATGGTGTAAACACTTTTCGAGCAATGCCGAAAGTTAACACCATGTATATCACAAATTTCCTAGTAGACCAATGGTTATAGTGGTTGGGTATCCATGTCTTATGGTGGAGGTTCATTCTTTTATATAGACTTCAATAGGTTGATGATATCTACCTGAATGATGATGAAGATGTCCATGTTGTGTTAGTCCCTAGACAAAGCGGCATACAAAGCCAATGCTATGTATAAAACCCCTTATTGAATTATTACATTTCTTGTGTTATATTTGTATGTAGGCTCTGAACCCTTTTATCACACCCTTTCTTAGACATAGTATTACGATCATCTTATCTCATCTCATATTGTATTCTGAACTGGATATATTGTAAAAGGAGGTTTCTCCCTCGAAGTGGACTGTAATCATTGACTTTTTATCATTTTTTAAGGCGTTGGAACATAACATTTGGTATCAAAGCATTGATCCAAGGGTTTTTTTTCTCCAAGCAAGTCATCTTAGCAATTTCTCTATAACTTTTTCTTGGGATGAATCAGACGACGAAACTAGGAGGTTATTTAGAAGACATTACAAGGTATATGTGATAGAAATTTCAACTTCTGGGTCATTATACTTTTGAAGATACACCTTGTGGAAGTGGGGTTTTTGACTAATCCTATTACCAGTCTCAAACATTTGTTCCAGGTAAAATCATCATATCTTCTTCAAAGAGGTTCCAAATTCAATGAGACTAGATGCATTTGAAAGAGGATAGTCTGTAGTATTTTTGGTACAATTTTTAGATTCAAGTATCAAATATTGGACACATGGCATTTTGTACAAGTTTGCACTCCAGAAAAGTCCACAAAGCAGCAAGGTTTGGGAAAGTTATCATAACCTTCACTTGGCATATCAAATTTTGGTCAGACCTATGGCATTGCAAAGATAACATCTCAGAGTAATACATGCCAAAATTTCAAACCCAAAAGGGTCAAAATTGCAGAAATAATCAGATTGAAGGTCAACCATGCAAACAGACTCCAAATTAAGGGTTTGAAAGGTACGCAACTTACAATTGGCATAACTTTTTATTGGAAGATCTATTTTGGGTGATTCAAAATTTGTGATAAAGAGGAAATAGAGGAGCATTATTATTTTGTCACATGGCTCCAAGGGCTCCTCCAAAAATTACTTCACCCACTAAACCTCCAAAGAGATCAACCATGACTCAAGATGAAATCTAAGAGATATATAATTAGATGGATAAGAAGATCACTGAAAATAGGGAATATATCGAGAAGAAGACGGGTGAAAATAAAAAGAAATACAAAATTCCACAAGGAATTGCAAAATTCCACAAGGAATTGCAAAATTCCACAAGGAATTGCAAAATTCCACAAGGAATTGCAAAATTCCATGTCTTCCATGTTCTTTCGGGATCTAGATGAGAGACTCCCTAAAGGAGATATCAAATGCAAGGAAATCATGAAAATAAAGGTAGTATTAAGGTTGAACAACGTGCTGATAATAAACAATTTTCAAGTGGATTTAACTCAAATAATGGAGTTAATTATGGTGGGGGTTCCAAATTCAACTCTTCCAAGATTGAATTAAAGAAGTTTGATGGAAAAGAGGTATTTACTTGGGTGAACCAGTGTCACAAACCCCCTTCCCTCCAAAGGGTTGTTCGACCTCCCGATCTTGGATCGTTAGATTTATGAGTTGAAGCAACTCTTTAGGTCCCTTCTTTCCCAAGTGACCACGACTGCGATCGCGAGTCTATCCCTTCATTATTTGGACTTCGGGAATATCTCGAACTCCTCCTTCGACCTTTCCCTAAACACGCTTCTTCGAGGTTCTGAACTTCCGCCATGCGTCTTCTCAGATTTGTTGGCCCAATTGTGGTTCGGATTTCGTGACCTTGTGAAACTCTAGGCCTTCCGCCCACAAACCTCCAGACTCTTGAACCCCAAATTCCTTAGAATGTTTCCACGTGCTCCTTTCGCGATCAACGGCTGTGATCCGTTCACGACTTCGCTTCCATCAAGCCTTCCAACGCTCCGAACTCCAAAGTGTCAAAACCCCTTACAACTATCCTTCGCGTATATTTCCCAGATCTGACGGTCTAGAATTGTTTTCCTTCCCCTGAAATGAATCTTGTCCACTGATTTCAGTGAATACTCCAAGGACTTCTTTCCTTGAAGATTTTCCACCGCTCTCCCTCCTAGGCTTTACTTCTTCAGTTTCCTCTGGTTCCCTCTTCGACACTTAGTCAAAATCTTGATCTATGCACACCTTGCAACAAATCCTCTTCCATAGTCGACTCCCCTGTGGATGACTTTTCACTTCTTGCGACTGTTCCCCAACTGCTTCTATCTCTCGTGACTGAAATCATGCTACTCCTCATGAGCTTTCGACTCTAAGAACTCTATCACACACTCCTTGCAGACGTCAATGCAATCCTTGCATACATACAAGTTCTCGTTATCTCTTCTGAGCTTTGAGTCCGAACTCCGTCACACACTCCTTGCAGACACTATGCACACCTTGCACTAGCTCAAGGAAGAGAAATAATTGGAACTTATTCACTCTTCACAATGACTCATACATTCAACAATGCAAATGCAGTCATAGATACAAGAACAATAAATAACAGAGAATTAAGCAGAATGTCTGCCATTCATTTAGACAAACACATAATAACACACACATTTGAAACAATGTTCCTCTGCTATATTCAGTCAACTAAAACTTACATACATTCATACAATATTTCTCTGTATCTCCCAATTCTCTACTGCAATTACAATCTATGCATTAGATTCAGTAGCGACTAATTAACTATCTTTTATCAACAACCTCTCTTCGACATCAATACAAAGCTTTATACAGAAGGACTCTCTTGAGTTCTTCCCTTCAACTAATCTATGCTATCCTATCGGAATTAAATGCTATCAACTACTTAACATTTATTACAATAAATATCGAGTCAGATAGATAAGAGCACAAGCTCCAGATCTGTATTGCGATCCGACTCATAAAACAAAATACATTCCCCATCGATCTTACGTGATGGTTCAACCTCCGATCATTAAAGATGTTCATAACTCAAAAAAAAATAAAAACTTTGTCAGATATTACATTAATACACTGGTCTTTGAAATTCAAAATGTTTAAAAATACACTCTAATGCGCCTAGCTGTCTTCCACGCTTATGCCTTGCTGGCAATGCTCCTGCATCATTCTCCCTTGGCTGAAAAATTCATGGACTCCTGTCCATGAGCTCCTGCACCGATCTTCCATGCTTATGGATATCCTCTTCATCAACCCAAATGACATCTTCTACTGGTCGTCCTTTCCATTTCACCAAGTATTGAAAATATGTTTTCCTTCTGGTTTTCTTACCAACTCGCTGATCTATGATCTTTTCCATCTGTAGCTTCTCTGCTACATGCATTTGTTTTCTCCACTAGATCTCTCCTCGATCTCCTGATCTTCCGGTTCTATCTTCCCTGTACGGATACATGTCTACAATGTTGAATATGGGTGATATAGCCACATTTTCTGGCAGCTCTAACTCATAATCATTCTCACCAAACCTCCTTAAGATTTTACAGGGCCCTATCTTTTTCAGCTTTAGCTTATTGTACGTTCCCTTCGAGAACCTTTCCTTCCTTAGGTGTGCTAGGACTTGATCTCCAACTCCAAATTCAAGATTCCTCCTATGTTGATCAACTCTGCGCTTGTATTCACCGTTGCTCTTCTTCAACTGCTCCTTGATCTGATTGTGAATTTCCTGCATCTCTGCAATGAAATCTTCGGCTCCAACGCTCCTAAACTTGCTCTTCTTCATATCTCTAAACTCCAATACTCCCCTTAGATTCATTCCATAAACTATTTGAAATGGACTTTTCCCAGTGCTTCTGTTCACTGAGTCATTATATGAAAACTCGGCTTGTGCCAGAATATGATCCCATTGACTATGGTGTTCAATGACCAAACTCCTCAACAAATCTCCTAAGCTTCTATTCACCACTTCGGTCTGTCCATCCGTTTGTGGATGATACATGGAACTAAAATATAACTTTGTCCCCACATTTTTCCACAAACGTCCTCCAGCAATGACCAACAAATTTGGTATCCCTGTCTGAAACTATACTCCTGGGAAATCCATGGAGTCTCACAACCTCTTTGAAAAAAAAAATTGCAACATGCGTTGCATCACTGGTCTTTTGATATGGGATAAAATGTGCCATCTTTGAAAATCTGTCCACCACTACAAATATGGAATCACTTCCTCTTTGTGTCCTTGGCAATCCCAACACAAAATCCATGCTTATTGCATCCCAAGGCCTCTCTCGGATAGGAAATGGTTGATACAATCCAATGTTCTGTTTCTTCCCCTTGGCATACTAACAAATTTTACAATTGTTCACCAATCTCTTCACCTCTGCTCTCATACCTAGTCAATAATATGAACTGTTTAATTGGGCAAATGTTTTGTCATGGCCGAAATGTCCGGCTAGACCTCCACTATGCTTTTCCTTCAACAAATTCTCCCTCATTGAGCATCTTGGTATGCACAACTGGCATCCTTTGAACATCAACCCATCCTGAATCAGATATTCGGCCCACTGGCTTTTGTCTCTGAGTATAGGATTCACGCACGCTTTATATGCCTCTCCAAAATCTGGATCACTGTGGTACATTTCCTTAAGATAATCAAATCCCAAGGTCTTGACCTGAAATTCCTGTAGAATCAAAATTCTCCTGTTCAATGCATCAACAACCTTGTTAGGATTTCCAGAAATATGTTTAATGAAAAAAGTGAAGTTTTGCATAAACTCTATCCACTTGGCATGTCTTTGGTTTAATTTCTCCTGTCTGGTTAAGAATTGCAAAGCTTGGTTGTTGATATACAATACAAACTCCTTCGATACGAGATAGTGCCTCCACTTCTTCAAGGCTTGAATTATGGCATATAACTCCTTTTCATATGTGGAGTACTTCTTTTTAGTTTCATTCAATTTCTCGTTGAAATATGCAATAGGTCTGTTGTCTTGACTCAAGACCGCTCCAATTGCAACTCCACTCCATCACATCTTACCTGAAATGTCTTTTCGGAGTCCGGTAAAACCAGAATCAGTTGTTTAGTTATCTTCTCTTTCAATATGTTGAAGCTCTTCTCGGCCTCTTCTATCCATTTGAAAGACTTGTGTCTTTTTTCTTCATTGTATCCATCATTTGAGCACTAATCCCACTAAAATTTCTGACGAACTTTCGATAAAAACTTGCTAATCCATGGAAGCTTCTTACCTCAAAGATGTTCTTTGGTGACGACCATTCTTTGATCGCTTTCACCTTTTCGGGATCCATCTTCAACTTGTTTGAAGAAATCACAAAACCCAAATATATGAGGTCTATCTTCATGAAAGAGGACTTTTTCAAATTAATCAACAACTTCTCTTGTTGCACCCTCTTCATCACCAATGTTAAGTGTCTCAAGTGTTCCTCCTTAGTCTTGTTAAATACCAGTATATCATCTAGATATACAATCACGAATTTGCCAATGAAGTCTTTCAACACTTCATTCATCAGCCTCATAAAAGTACTCGGGGCATTCGTTAAGATGAAAGGCATAACAAGCCATTCATACAACCCATAATTCGTCTTGAATGTTGTTTTCCTCTCATCACCTTCTCTCATTCTTATCTGGTGATATCCACTTTTCAAATCTATTTTTGAAAAATAGTTAGCTCCTCTCAGGCAATCTATCAAATCATCCATCATTGGTAATGGAAATCTGTATATGATGGTGATCTTGTTTATGGCCCTCGAGTCCGTACACATTCTCCATCCACCATTCTTCTTTGGACTTAATACAGTTGACACTGCACATGGACTCAAGCTTTCTCTGACTAATCCTTTATTTAACAGATCCTAAACATGTCTTTTCACCTCCTCATTCTCATAAGGTGTCAACCTGTACGCTACTTTATTCGACATGCTTGGTCTTGGTATCAAGTCAATGTGATGACTGATGCTTTTGATGGGTGGAAATGAGTTTGGAAACTCATCCACTACTATATCAACAAAATTCTCTAGCAATTCTTGAACTTCCTCAGGAAAATCTTCCATCGAAGTACTGGTAAGGATAACTCTAGGCTTCCTCACTACAACAAACTGCGTCTCATGTTCCTTCTTTACTTCATTTAGGAGTTTCTTCCCACTCATGAGAAGTATGCTCATGCTAGCTTCATCCTTCACCTTTTTTTCTTCCATTGGCAACAACATGTGTGTCCTACCATTCTTCTCTAAGGTGTAAGTATTCCTCCTCCCATCATGAATAACATTCCTGTCATATTGCCACGGTCTCTCCAACAAAACATGACATACATCCATAGGAATCACGTCACACATAATTTCATCTCTATATCCTCCTATTTCAAATTCAACTAGGAATTGTTGAGTGACTGTGACCTGATGACCTTTCTACAACCATGAGACCTTATACGACGTTGGATGTGCAGTCATCTCCAGCTCTATCTTCTCCACCTTCTTCGTGGATACTAAGTTGTCAGTGCTTTCACTGTCAATTATCACCTTGCAAACTCTGTCCTTCGTTTTGCAAGCTGTCCTGAACAAAAAAAAAAATTGCACAGGCTTTTCAGTCTCTGGCTCTTGCTTCAAAAGAACCTTCATCATCAAGGATCTCCCATCCTCTACACCTTCTGCCTTAACATCTCGTTTGTGCGCTTTCGAAATGTGAGCTTCACCTCCTTTCTTCCTCTCGAGACAATCCCAAGACATATGCCTTGTTTTTCTACAGGTATAACACCTTACTTCTCCTCCTCTTCTTCTTCCTCTTCCTCTTGGAAATGAGTTTCTACCACCACCCTGTCTTCCTTGGGAGCTTCCTCCTCTCTCAGAGTGACTATGTGGTTTCTCCGCCTCATCTTTGGGCTTCTGTGATTTCTCCTGGGCAACTCCTTTGCCTCTGTTTAAGCCTCGACCTCTATTTTGTTGGCTTTGCTTCCTGGTCAACTTCTCTTTTTCTTTTAGCGCAATTTGATACACATCCTCTACTATCCTGACTTTCGCCATGCTGATTTCATCCTGGATGTCATATCTTAGGCCATTGATGTATCTAGAAACCTTCTCTTTGTCTCTCTCTCTCTCTGTCCATCTCTAATCTTCAACTTGTAGAACTCCTTTGTGTACTCCTTTATAGTCAATCCCCTCTGTCTCAGGTTTTGTATCCTCCGGAATAGATTTATCTGGTAATCCTTGGGAATGAATTTCGCCTTTAGCTTGGCTACCATTCGATCCCAACTCTTGATCTTTTGTTTTCCCTTGTTCCTTCTGTCGGCCTGTAGTTCATTCCACCACAATGTTGCATGTTCTTTCAACCTAGTGACATCATGTCTTACCTTTTTCTCCTCTTCGACATCCTCATAGTTAAAATATTTTTCATTGCTCATATCCAATCAAGCAATTCTTCTGTGTCTAAATTTCCTTCATACATAGGGATGTCAATATTCACTCTAGCTCCCAATTTGACAACCGCTTTCAACAAGCGTTCTTCCGCAACATCCTCAACTACTGCTTCCTTGACTTCTACTTCTTCAATTTCCGCCTCGCTGACGTCTCCAGCATCAGGCACTCTCCTTTGTGTTGTTTCCATGGCATCCTGCCTCACACGTAATTCTCTCATCCCACTTTCCATAACTTTGCTGGCTTTAGGTGGCTCAACATGTCTTCTAGGTGGCATTATGCTGATGCTCCTGATACCCCTCTTTATGATATCGACCTACACCTCTTCCTACAAAAATCAATTATGTAATAGCTCTTATACCACTCCTATCCCAAACCCCCTTCCCTCCAAAGGGTTGCTCGACCTCCCGGTTTGTGATTGTTAGATTTCTGAGTCGAAGCAACTCTTTAGGTCCCTTCTTTCCCAAGTGACCACAACTGCGACCATGGGTCTATCCCTTCGTGATTTGGACTTCGGTGGATATCTCGAACTCCTCCTTTGACCTTTCCTGAAACACGCTTCTCCGAGGTTCCAAACTTCCGCCACGCGTCTTCTTATATTTGTCGACCCCATTGTGGTTCGGATTTCGCGACCTCGTGAAACTCTAGGCCTTTCGCTCACAAACCTCCAGACTCTCGAACCCCGAATTCCATAGTCCGTTGCCAAGTTCTCCTTTCGTGATCAACGACTAGGATCCGTTCGCGACTTCAGAGTTCGCGACTTTGCTTCCATCAAGCCTTCCAATGCTCCGAACTCCAAAGTGTCAAAACACCTTACAACTATCCTTTGCGTAACTTTCCCAGATCTGACGGCCTGGAATCGTTCGCCTTCCCCTGAAATGAATCTTGTCCACTGATTTTAGTGAAGAGTCCAGGGACTTCTTTCCTTGAAGATTTTCCACCGCTCTCCCTCCTGGGCTTTACTTCTTCGGTTTCCTTTGGTTCCCTCTTCGACACTTAGTCGAAATATTGATCTAGGCACACCTTGCAACAAATCCTCTTCCACGATCGACTCCCCTGTGGATGACTTTTCACTTCTTTCGAATGTTCCCCAACCACTTCTATCTCTCGTGACTGAAATCACACTACTCCCCCTGAGCTTTCAAGTCTGAGAACTCTATCATGCTCTCCTTGTAGACATCAATGAACTCCTTGCATACATACAGGTTCTCGTTATCTCTTCTGAGCTTCGATTCTGAACTCCATCACGCGCTCCTTGTGGACACTATGCACACGTTGCCCTCGCTCAAGGAAGATAAATAATTGGAACTTATTCACTCTTCATAGTGACTCATACATTCAACAATGCAAATGCGGTCATGGATACAAGAACAAGACATAATAGAGAATTAACCAGAAAGTCTACCATTCATTCAGACAGACACATAATAACACACACATTTGAAACAATGTTCCTCTTCTATATTTATTCAACCGAAACTTACATACATTCATACAATATTTCTCTATATCTCCCAATTCTCTACTGCAATGAAAATCTATGCATTAGATTCAACAACAACTGATTAACTATTTTTTATCAGCAGCCTCTATTCGACAACAATACAAAGCTTTATACAGATGGACTCTCTTGAGTTCTTCCCTTCAACTACTCTATGCTATCCTATCGGAATTAAATGCTATCAACTACTTAACGTTTATTACAATAAATATTGAGTCAGACAGATAAGAGAGCAAGCTCCAGATCTGTACTGCGATCCGACTCATAAAACAAAATACATTCCCCATTGATATTACGTGATGGCTCAGTCTCTGATCATTAAAGATGTTCATAACTCAAAAAAAAAAAAAAATTGTCGGATATTACATTAATACACCACTCTTTGAAATTCAAAATGCTTCAAAATACACACTAATGCGCCCAGCTGTCTTCCACGCTTATGCCTTGCTAGCGATTCTCCTGCATCAACCAGTTAGAGAAATATTTTGAACTGCATAATATTATGGATGATAAGAAGATGATTCACATAGCAACTTTGAACTTTGAGATAAAACCATATCAATGGTATCAATGGATAGTGAAAATGAAGCCCCCTTTTATCATTATACTTGGGGTTTATTTACAAGAGACTTAGAAGAACAATATGGGAAAGATTGGGAACAAGACTACTTTGGTCAATTGAAAAGAATCAAGCACTTAGGTGATATTGAAGATTATAATTCAAAATTTCAGGTATTGGCCACAAGGGTGGATGACATAAGTGATGAACAATTGTTGGAAGTTTACATGGGTGGATTAAAAGAGGACATTAAACATGAGTTTTTCTTAAGACATCTTGCAAATATTATGGAAGTTATGCAATCGACTCGTCATATTCAAGCCAAGAATAAGGCTACACACAAGTCTATTATGGGAGCATACATAGGAAGCAAAGATCGTTTTGGGGTTCATAAGAAATTGTACCTCAACTGAAAAGGTTGACACTTCAACAAATGGATGAAAGAAGAGAAAAGGGAGTATGTTTTAATTGTGATAGAAAGTACAGTAAGGGACATAAATGCACTGAGAAGAAAGTACTCTACATAGACGATGAACAGGAAGAAGATCAAGAATTGGAACCATCACAAGATCTAGAGCTAGAAGAGACTACTCCAACAATATTTGTGATGGTGACCCAACATTGTGCCATTACTTTTTCCATCGATCCTTTCGACGATATTTTTCTTTGCGATGTGTCTCCTTTGGATTGCACAAATGGGATTTTGGGTATTCCCTATCAAGAACTTCGTCACACTGTAAACCATACTTGCAATCATCAATATCATTTTCTGAAAGATGGATGTAACCATGTCCTCACCTCATCCTCTCTAAAATCATCTGCCTTACTTTCTGGCCAACCTGTTGTTCATCAAATTAGTTTCAACAATCCATTGCCCTTTGTCTGGTGCGCCCTCTTAAACCAGATATCCCCTCTCACACCCTTCCTTTAGATCTGGTCGCTTTACTAACATCCTTTGAAGATGTCTTTGTTGCACCCACCATAGTACCCCTCATCTGTTCCATTGAACATTCCTTTGATTTTATGCCTGGAGCCACTTTTCCCAATGCCCCTTCTTATCGTTTGGCTCCTTGTGAGGTTGAGGAAGTGGAACACCAACTCCAACAACTTATTAATACTTGCCACATCCAACCGTTTTCTTCACCTTATGTCTCTCCTACCTTCATCATTCCCAAGAAGGAGTATGAGAAATGGCATATAGTCACAGACTATCGAGATCTTAATAAGGCTACAGTAAAAAATCAATACCCTCTACCATGCATTGATGATTTACTGGATCATTTGAAGGGTTCCCGCTTCTTTAACAAAATGAATCTTACAACAAGGTATAATCAGGTTCGCACGAATGCAACATTCACATGGAATACAACTTTCAAAACCAAATTTGGTCTTCATGAATGGACGGTGATGCCATTTGGTCTTAGTAACGCCCCTGCCACTTTCATGAGACTAATCAATGAAATTTTCAGAGAACACTTGGGAAAAAATGTGGTGATCTAGTTGGATGACATATTGGTGTTTAGCAAGACCTGGAAGGATCATTTTCTCCATGTGTGCACTATGTTAGACTTATTCTGCACTCAAAAATTGTAGGTGAAACATCATAAATCTTCCCTTTGGCAATCTTCAGTTCAATATTTGGGTTTTGTTGTCTCTGTTGGGGTGTTATTCTAGATCCCACTAAATTCCAAGCACTTTCATAGTGGTCAACACCTCACTCATCTCTAGAACTCAATATCTTTATGGGTGGCATTAATTTTTATCAACGGTTCATTGCTCACTTCTCTTAGTTAGCACGCCCTCTTCATCAAATCTCCAACCAAAATAAGTTTGTGTGGTCTCCCTTGGCGCAACAAAAATTTTAGGATCTTAAAACTACCCTTTATTTTTCTCTTGTACTTCATTTACCTAATCTTTAGACTCCCTTTGAGATTGAGATAGACGCCTCTCAACATGCTATTGGTGCAGTTCTTAAACAAGGAGGACACCTTGTCGCATGCCATTCAGAGACATTGTCTGATGCCAAATTCAATTATATCACTTATGACAAAGAGTTCTACAGTTTGGTCCAAGCATTAAAACAGTGGTGCCATTACATCACAGGGAAAGAAACAATTCTCCACATAGATCATCATTCGTTGATTTCCATCAATTCTCACACTAAGATACCGAAGCAGCGTCATTTAAAATGGGTTTCTTACATTCAACAGTTTCATTTGGTGATTGAGTATAAGAAGGGAACATCCAATCATATGGATGATCTCCTGAGCCTCCCCCATATGCAAGTACTTCAATATCGATTGTGCGTTGTGTTTCCTATGAGGCTTGGAAGCCTCTCTATGTTTATGATCCCTTCTTTGTAAAGATATGGGCTATTGTGAAACACCCCACTGAGGTCAATCAAACGCCATTTCTAGATTACACAATCAGAGATATGTGGCCATATAAACTCAATTAGTTATGTGTCCTATCTTCAAAATATAGACATACTTTGATCAAGGAGGCTCATGGTTCCTCCTATGGTTCCCATTTTGGGTCTCTAAAAACAATTAAGCACTTGTAGTGACATTTCTTTTGGCCTTTTATGACTCATCAAATGGAGCATTTCATTCGTTCTTGTGCATTGTATAGTCAACATAAACCTTCCAATCAGAAATTTGGTTTGTATTAGCCCCTTCCTCTGCCTTCCCGCCCTTGGGACTCTCTTTTCATGGATTTCCTTAGTGGTTTACCTATGACCTTACGCAAACATGATGCTATCTAGGTTATTTTTTGTTGTTTCTTTAAGATATCCCTTTTTATCCCTTTCACTAAGACCACTACCACCCAAACTGATGCCTTGTTATTTCACCATGTTTGGCTACACTTTGGCCTTTCTACTAGCATCATCTATGATCGTGACACTCTCTTTCTATGCACATTCTAGAAAACATTGTGGGATTTATTGGGTTGTCAACTCAAATATTCTACTGCCTTCCATCCTCAAACTAGTGGCCAAATCAAGGTAGTTAATCACAACCTTGTCCAAGCTCTTCTCATTCAATTTTCCAAAGCCAAACATTGGGATACAACCCTCCATGTCAATCAACATAGTTATAATCATTTTGTACATCTTTCTACTGAGGTGTCTCCTTTTGAGACATGCTTTGGAAATCAATCTTTATCCCCTTATGAACTGCCTCTCACCTTGTATCATTCTGACACTCCATGCCAACGACAAGAACAAACATCCACCCTTTCATTTTTGCATAATCTAGCATGCAAAAATGCCCAAGTTTCTGAAGTGTTAAAGGCAGCCCAACAACGCTACAAAGCCCATCATGATGCTCACCATTCCCCTGTGGTTTTTACTCCTAGTGATAAAATATGGTTTTACACGGAATGCCAACATTTTAAATCAAAATTTCATCACAAACGGAATCCTCACCACTATGGCCCTTATATTGTTCTTCAACATATTGGGGATAGTGCTTATTTCCTTGACTTTCCACCCTAACTAGGAATTCATGATGTGGTGAATGTGAATAATATGAAATGCTATGAACCCCCATTGGTGGAAGATAATGTCACCGTCTGTCATCCTATTGAGTAAATCTTTGATTTCCAGCCTCCCTTGCTCCAAGACACCTTAACACTTGCCATACCACCACTTGTCATCAACAACACACCTCTTACATTGTTGGGCATGTTATCCCCTAGCCTAGGGATAACTAAGGAGATTACATCTTGAGGCCCACGGGTCCTAGACATGGAGTACTGAGAGCCATATTGACTTGAGCCTGGCCCTGAAGGCCCCATATGTATTCTTTAGCACCTCCACCTTGTCAGCAACAACACCATCCTTCCCATCAGCCTAGTCCTTCAGCAACAATGGGTCTTTCTCCATGAGGTAATGAGTCCGGGTATCATGGTATGTGTCACTCTGATTCTCAAAACATTTGAATATGTGCATTTAATTATTTTTACTTCTGATGCATGCTTGGACCTTATGCCTTTCCACTTGTCCACACCTGGGGGGAATGACAGGATGCCCTAGCGAGTTAGTTTCCATAGGGTTTGAGTTGCCACTGGTTGGGTTCATGAAATTTCATCATCCCTTCCCACCATACTTATCACTTTTCATATTTTTCCCTCTCATCCATCCCATACATTGGTTCAGGCATTGGGTTTTCCAAGCTAGCAAAGTGTTGTACCTTACCTTGTGGGAAGAAGGGGCTAAAGGCCTAGAGGGTAAAAGAAGATGGAAAAAGATAAAAGCCAAAAGAACAAAACGTTGAGATGCTTCGCCCAGGGATCCCCGAGAAATAAATAAAATGCTTCTCAACAAGAAACAGAGGGACCCATAAAATAATAAAATCAAGACCTAGTTGGAGGGTAGGGGGTCTCATCACGACCCCTATTAGGTCCATGGGCATGTAGCGGTATGAAACTACCATTTAGCTGGTCACCACGCCATGGTAGTGGATCTTGGTGGAATAGACAAGATAAAGGGGGTCTCATCAAAAGACAACCTTCTCATCTCTGTGAAATGCTTGTGGGTAACATTGTCACCACTGGTCACCATGCCAGGGCAGTGTCCCCTAACTAGTCTCTTGAAAGAAAAAGAAATAAGATAAAAAAAGATAAAGGGAATTGAATGGGCTTGGAAACATTTGCATCCATGACAAGGTGCAACTCACCCTCTTCAGAGGCACCCACAGGTAAGCCATACATTCCCCTGTCATCACCGCACCCATTGGTCAAACATCCCTCACTACCTCATCCGCTTACATGGAATGGATTTGTATTCACTTGGAAACATCCCACGTTCAATGAGAATTATCCCAATAGGACCTCTTGACATCCTCTCCAACCTGGCTTGTAGAATAACATAACGTCTTTGAGCACTTGTCTGGGAAAAGGGGGTTTTATGCACATGTTTAATAAACTTAATTATTAGATGTGATTGACATTGTTATGATCCCTGTGACTTATGAGCCCATGGAGGGTGTACTTGTTGTTGTTGCAGGGCCACACCCGACGGTCAGGTACACATGGGGAGATAATTAGTTTGGACCTCTATAGGGATACAATCCCACCAGATGGATGTTGCGACCCCAGCCCGGGGTAGAGATAGCCTGGAAAGCCTTGACCTAGGGGGGTCTTTCCCTTCCACTATGATGTATGCCTTGGAAGGCCCATGAAATCACCTCTGTGACCCTTGACGTCACCTAACGTTTGATGGACACTTTGGAGGCAGTTGTGTACCAAGTGGTACGTGTGGCTTGATCCAGGGGCCTTGGGAGGCCTAACATTTTGCTCCTGGAGGCCAACGTTTCACCAGAGAGGCCTAACATCACCCCAAAAGGGCATGAATTCACTAGTTTTTCTTGATTTAGGTTTTTAATTTGTCATTTAATGTAAAAAATGGATAGTACATATAAACTAGCCATGTCGGCCTTTTTGACCTAATTCTCATCATGGTAAATGCATAAAAAAGGGATTTTCCCTTGTATTATTTCATCATCTTTCACTCACACAAGTGTGAGGTCTGAAATTTGTGCCCTAATTAGGGTTACTTGGCTAAAATTTAGTGCGCACTTCTTGAAGGAGGCTTATTTTGGGGTATTTTGACATTTTTCTTGGTGGAAGTGTTCAACTAGGGTATTTGCTAGATGATTCTTGGTGAATGTAAGTAAATTTTCTGCAATTCTTCTTCATTGAATGGTTATGGTTGTATTTATCTTGCATTTATACTAATATTATGAAATTGCTAGCTTAAAACCCTAGGAGTTTAAAGCACATGTTATTGTTCTTGCCTTAATAACTTTCACCTACTAGATTATGCTAGAAAACCAATTTTCTTTAAGATTTTTGCTAGGGGCCTTGCCATTGCAACACCCTAACACCTTTTGCTTCATCTAAACCGTTATCTTTTTCATCTTTGAGCTAAGAAGGAGGAAAACTACTAGGACCTAGGGTCACGTACTTCCTAGTAGCCATTTCCCCACTAGGGTTTGGTGATTGAAGACTTGGGCTACCAACACTTCAATTATTGACCCCTCTTGTCTCTAGTTATCTTATTATCATCTTTTCCTTCAAGATTTGTCGTTTCCTAAAATACTCCATTTTCCTTAAAAGCACTAGGTCTAATCCTTACAATTGAGTGATTGACAAAAGCTATCATCAAAACCTTTACCTTAAGCTCTCTACTACCCACTCCTAACCTTAGAATAATCTAATCTACTAACGTATTTGTTGTTGTTACTAAACTAAGCTACAATCATCTATTGCAACATTAAAATCACATAAAAAAAATTATAAAGTTGATTTATACACTGCCTTATTTGCTTTCGACAAATGCTAGTACTTTGCTATTGTTGAGTAATTATTCTTGGTCATTGTGAAGCCGTTTCAAGGCATTTATTGTGAAACAATTATTTCGTAAACTTGCTGCCATAAAATTCTGTTTGCTTCATCACATATCAACTATTTATTTTATTGATAAAGTCCATGGTTTTATGAAGTACTAACAACAAGTTTTACTTGCAAAATATATCTTTTCTTGTTGTTTTGTTCTAGGAAGGTACATCTTAATACTTCACTACTTCATTGGTTAAAACCATGGGACTTTATGATCAATATGACTTGTGAGAGGGGATATTTTTATAGACACTTTAACCGTTGCCTTCTCAACCCCCCAGGTCACCGGGGACGTCTCCCCTAGGCCATCAACCCTAAATAGAAAGAGGTATCCTGTTGAGGTGATAGTGATAGGATAACCTCTCGTTATGCCAATTTTCATTCCCTTAACCTTTGCTTTGGATTAAGTACAAATTGTGCGATAACATTTTGGCGTCGCTGTGGGGGAACACTGAGTCAATTCTCCTCAAAGACGACACTTTTCGGTAAGCCTTTCCTTAAAAGACTTTTCTTTACAAAGCTTACCTGGGGACTCCACTGAGGGTGATTCCCTCATCCCTTTGATAGTTTCGAGAAAATTATCTAGTGACTCCACTAATGACAAAACCAACCATGACTTCTCAATGGGACCTAGGAAACTTTAAACCCTTGAAAATGAGTGAAATCCAGGGATACCCTAGGAAAATGCTCCCTAAGTACAAAAATTGGTTCCCTAAATTTACTAGTAGTGATGGGGAGAGAGCTGATTTATGGGATTTCTTTCTATTCCACCGTATCAATGACGATGCTGAAGATTTGATAATGAAACTCTTCTCTTCCACTCTTCATGGCAATGCTAGGAAGTGGTATGACGACCTCCCTGATGCTAGCATCGCATCTATGGAACAATTGGAAGAAACCTTTCTCAAAATATGGGGTATTCAGTTGGAATACATCCCAATACTACTAAAAATACTTGAGCATATAAAGCAAACTGAGAATGAAACTGTCAGACAGTTCTAGGATAGGTTCGAGAACATACTATATCAAATTTCTGGAAACCATCATCCTGAACACAAGTACATCATTCATCTCTATATCAATGCACTCTTAGTGCATCTAGGGTTTCCCCTGAGTAAAAGGGGCTCAAGAATGCTCAATGAAGCTCACAACATGGATGAAAGAATCAATGAAAATATCTCTTTGTCCCAGGTAAGACACCTCTTTACCTCAGACACTCTTAGTTTGGAGAGATTAGTTTCCCTTGAGTCCTTTACTGCTGATTTCCAAAAATAAGGGGAACTAACCATCAACCAACAAGAACCTACGGGGAAGGATCTTAATGAGGTTTTTCAGTCCCAAAAGGAAGAGCAAGGGATTACTCATTTTTCTGCCAAGAATAATGAAGATGTGGTTGAGGAGCTGGAACCTGAGGATATCGAACACGATGATGAAGTGTTGATGTGTCCTCATCCCTCTGATGAAGCCACCCAAAATTCCATTTTTCCTGCACAAGAAGAAGAGGATGAGGTTAGTCACTTTCCTTTTCAGGATTTTGATAATACCTTATTCTAAGATTCAAAAAGTGAAGGAGAAACGAAATCCTCAGGAAAGGTAGATCCTCCTTGTTGTACAGTTGAAGATGTAGAAGCAATTCTTACATTTGATGAAGTTATCCAAATACTTGAAGCTCCTGCACAAGAATAAGTAAGCAAGGTGAGTTGTTTCCCTTTCCAATTTTTTAATGATTCTTTACCTTATGATGTGGAAAGAGAATAAGTGTTGGGTGTTTTTACCCCTTCATGCTATAATGAAGATGATGCTTTTGTTGATAATATTGAAGAATTCATACATTTCGGGAAGCGTAATTGGGATGTGATTGGATATGATAGGGATCCCATTTACGACATTGAGGGTCATTTCCAAAAGTTTCCTTTACCATTATCACATGAAGTTACTAATAAATTCGACATTTGGCAACAAGGACATGACATGATTACAATTTTTTTTCAGACACCCAATGATGACCTGACGCTATGCTCTCCTAATAATTTTCGGTCATACCTTGAGGACTTTGATGATTGTTCCTTTGAGCACTTGGATTTATTCTATGAAGAAAATTATCAACCATCATTGTGCTCAGATCTTAGTGAGAGTGAGGAAGTTGTTTGCCTGAAGTAGGGTACTTGTGATAAGATTTTCCACCTCCCTTTGATTACTTTACCTCTCTATGCCACTAAAGAAGAAGAAGTACCTTAACAAGAAGTTTAATATCACCATCTTCCAGCTTCCCCTTGAGGAATTGTCGGTCATCCTTCCGGTTCTTTCTAATCCCTTCCCATGCCTTAGATTGTGAAGACATTTGAGTTAGCCAACTTTCAGATCCTTTGAGTGAGTCTTTTGAACCTTTGGATTTTCAAGATCCCTTTTTGAGATGGGTTGAGCACCTTCCTGAGAGTATGACTTGGCAACACTTTTTCTCTCCCACCTGCGTCCATGAACTAGACCTTACGATTTCCAATGATACAATACATTTTCTAACTCATGCTATTTTTGTGCTTAACTTATCACTGCTTTGGTTTATGATGAAGCATAGAGGCAGGTATGGTGAGACATTGCTAGGATGGTTTCACTAGCTATTTGACTGCACCTAACATTCAGCCAACAGGTAAGTAGAGGTAAGTAGGTAGGAATTTACATTTATTGTATATACCATCTGCATTTCATGCTAGAGTAGTTACATTTCCATTTGTATATATGCTTGTTTACTTTCATTTTTCATTATGTACCATATATGAGCCAGGGGTGATATCACCACCCCAAATGATTACTAATAATTTTTTGTTGAGATCAAGCAGGTCACAGGTTATGCCAGATATGTTGAGGTTCTCATGCACTCTATGGTGAACACATGTCCCCAAGTTGGAGCCAGATGTTATCCCCTAGCCTAAGGATAACTAAGGAGATTATGTCTCGAGGCCCACAGGTCCTAGACATGGAGTACCGAGAGCCATATTGACTTGAGCCTGGCCTTGAAGGGCCCATCATTCCTCTTTAATTCCTCCACCTTCTCAACAACAACAACATCCATCTCATCGGCCTGGTTCTTCAGTAGCAGTGGGTCTTTCTCCATGATGTAATGAGTCAGGGTATCATGGTATGTGTCACTCTGATTCTTAAAACATTTGAATATGTGCATTTAATTCTTTTTACTTCTGACATGTGCTTGGACCTTATGTCTTTCCACTTGTCCACACCTGGGGGGAATGGTAGGATGCCCTAGCAAGTTGGTTCCCATTGGGTTAGAGTTTCCACTAGGTGGGTTCATGAAAGGTCATCGTCTGTTCCCACCATACTTACCACTTTTCATATTTTTCCCTCTCATCCATCCCATACATTGGTTCGGGCATTGGGTTTGAGAATCTAGCAAAGGGTTGTACCTTACCTTGTGGGAAGAAGGGGCTAAAGGCCCAAAGGTTAAAATTAGATGGAAAAAGATAAAATCCAAAAGAATAAAACCTTCATATGCTTCGTCCGGGGATCCCCAAGAAAGCAATAAAAGGCTTCTCAACAAGAAACAAATGGACCCATAAAATAATAAAATCAAGACCTAGTTGGAGGATAGGGGGTCTCATCACAACCCAACCTATTAGGTCCATGGGTATGTAGTGGTATGACACTACCATTTAGTTGGTCACCACGCCAGGGTAGTGGCTCTTGGTGGCATAGCCAAGAGAAAGGGGGTCTCATCACGAGCCAACCTTCTCATCTTCGTGAAATTCTTTTGGGTAACATTGTCACCACTGGTCACCACGCCCGGGCAGTGTCCCATAACTAGTCTCTTGAAAGAAAAAACAATAAGATAAAAAAAATAAAAGGCATTGAATGGGCTTGGAAATATTTGCATCCATGACAAGGTACAACTCACCCTCTTCAGAGGCACCCACAGGTAAGCCATATATTCCCCTGTCATCACTGCACCCATTTCTCAAACATCCCTCACCACCTCATCCACTTACATGGTTTGGATTTGTCTTCACTTGGAAACATCCCACATCCAATGAGAATTATCCCAATAGGACCTCTTGATGTCCTCTCCAACCTGGCTTGTAGAATAACATAACGTCTTTAAGCACTTGTCTGGCAAAAGGGGGTTTTATGCACATGTTTAATAAACTTGATTATTAGATGTGATTGACATTGCAATGATCCCTATGACTTATGATCCCATGGAGGGTGTACTTGTTGTTGTTGCAGGGCCACACCCAACGGACAGGTACACATGGGGAGATGATTAGTTCAAACCTCCATAGGGATAAAATCCCACCAGATGGATGTTGAGACCCCAACTAGGGGCATAGATAGAACAAAGGCTTGCACCAGAGAGAGAGGAGGACGTTCCGCCAGAGACAACCTGGTAGTCCTGGATCTAGGGGGGTTTTTCCATCCCACTATGATGTATGATGCAGGAGAATCGCTCCATGTCAGCAGCCTGCCAACCAGCGAATACATTCAGCGCACATTTATGGAGAAAGGGAGAGGCATCGACCCTCCCGTATTTAAATTTTTGGAATATGATCCGATGCAGATCATTCATGTTGTAAGGTTGTGAGCCGACCACACATCTGTACAGGTAGTGGTTGAGGTTTCCTTAAATGGTAGCCTGCAACAAGCCTAGGATGTAGTTAGGACTGGGCATCCATTTATGTAATGTAGCCGTAGGATTAGGGTGTCACACTGAGATAGCGTTGGCACAGAGGCAGTGGTTGAGGATAAACTCGTGAGAGCCCTCTTTTTTAATTGGGGAATTGGGACTCAGAGAGTAGAGAGATCTCTCTCTCTCGAGAGAACTGAGACTTGTTACAATCCAATTTTTGTAAACATTTGTATAGACATACAGATTAATAGAAAATCATTTTTTCCTGCTTATGGACTGTCTGTGTGTGTTTATGCAATTGAATTTTATTTGTATGTTGTAGATACAGATAATAGACATATTTACTATCTATTTGTGAGTTTGTCATTTTCAGTCTGGGTTCTTTAAGATGTGCAAGGCATGCACAACAGAACAAGAGAATTTCTATAGCCAGCGCAAGGAATGCGCATTCTGAATCTCTCTGTTGAGATCAGAGGTGAACGTGCTAGGTGGGCACACCAGAAGAATTCATAACTCAAGGGGAGCCTCAGGTTGCTGAATACCTGGAGGAGGTGGAAACTGTGCAGAGGAAGGCACGGGGAGAAGACAGAACTACTGAAGGTTCTGTAAGAGCTCTGTCAGGTGGGCATTGAGCCGGTGCAAGTGTGCATAGGAAGAATTCTTCATCGAGTTTGAAGAAGACAGAGTTATTGAACACTCTATGAAGAAAGGCTTTGCATGGCGTGCATTGAACAAAGGAACGCCAGGAGGGCGTGAAGCATTTCTCTGCAAGAAATACTTCCAATTGAGTTATTCGAAAACTCAAACAACACTAGGAGTGTGCGGGTGCGAACTTGTCTCAAGTTCTTAAGCTCAAGAGGAACAATGCCTTTGTGCACAAAGTTCCAGCAAAAAGGAGCAGAGGTAGAGAGAACCTTTCGATGTTTCTGTGTTGACAAAGCTCAGGAGGGGAAGTGTTTCTATAATGCAGACAAGACCCAAAGGAACTGGGCTCGCAAGAGAAGCATCAAAGGTCGAGACCTTCAAGCGTCGAAATTATTCCAAGGGAAAGGAAGAAGTGAAAGATCAGGAGGGATCTACAGATGTCGTTGGATCAATTGCAGAAGATTGGATCTGGACCGTCGAGACTTATGTCCAGACAATAGGAGGAGAGTGCACAAGGAGAATAGATATGGACCATTGGATCTAGTGCAGATAGCCAACAACCGTCAGATCTAGCGTAGAGGACCAATAGTCGTCGGATCCGAGAGAAGGGGCACGAGGTTTAACCCTCGTACAAGCAGAGAGGAGAGGACTTGTCAAGTTCCTGAAAGCATCGAGACTGTCCATTTGTAGAGGACACATGACAGAGATCCAGAATCCATCAGGGTTTTGGAACTTAGGCGCACAAGGGATGTGAATGAACGGAGGAGCACTTCAGAGAGAGAGAGAATGTTGAAATCATGAGAGCCGTCAGATCGTGATAAGTTGCGAGGAGGATAAGGTGAAGGTTCTAGCTGTCAGATATGGGATGACATGTGGCAGAGATCTGGAAGCCATCAGGAGTCTGGTCACCGGAAGTTGGGAGGTGAGGACTCTGCCAAAAATCCGAAAGAATTCATCAGGTTTAAATCTAGGTCGTTGGTCGAGTCGATACCATCGTGGCCATCCATTTCCAGAGGACACATGGAAGTGGTCCACATACGTCGGAATATTGGAAGAGGGAGAGTCGAAGGACTCAGAGGAGTAGCCCTAGGTCACGGGATAGAATCACATGAGGGTGACATAAGGGAGGAGCTAGTGGGAGCTCACATGATGGAAGCCCGAAAGCAAATTTCTAGTAGCACTTTTGGTGTTAAGCGCGTGGTCACAGGGTGGTGGTCACATGAGGGTGACATAAGGGAGGAGCCAAGAGCCCTAGCCCTTTTCAGGGTTTCGAGACTCAGAGGAACGGGGTACCTTGACATTTGTATCCCCAAATCACGAAACGTGACGAGCGCCTTTTGGATAAGGCCTGTGGTCACAGAATTTGACCACGTGGAGGGTGAATCTCGTGCTTAGTGCTCAGACACATAGGAGGGTTTAAAAAAGGGACCTATGGATTCGTTCAAGGGGTTCCAACAGAGAACCAGAGAGCTGCTTCAGCTCATCAAAGGAAGAATGATCCTTAGTCTGGGAGGTCGCGGACCCTGCTAAGGTAGGGGGTCTGCATCAAGTGGTATTAGAGCCACTTTCTGTCTGTATATTTCAGGAAGAGGGAGGCAAAGTGGATAAAGAAAACACTCTGATACGCACCATCAAGTGGTATTAGAGAGAGAATTTTCACCTGTAGATTTTAGGCGGAAGAAAAGAGGGAGACGGGGCATTTATCCTTTGTGTGTGAAAGATTGTTGCAGGGTGAGAAACAATGGTAGATAGCCAGGTGGGCTGAGCCAGAAGAAACAATCACATTCTTGAGGGAAGAAAATGGCTACTGAAGGCCATGAACGTGGTCCAAGAGAAGACTGGAAGAAGAAAACCAAAGAAGAAATTGGTAAGGAACTCGCTGAGATAAGGGCGAGAATGGAACAACTGACATTGAAGATGCAAAAAGAGGCAAAAGTACAGTGGAGGTACGAATGGCCTCTGAACAGGAAAGCCAAATGGCATGTTTGAAAGTTGTTGGCTAGAAAACAACAACAAGAGTTGAGGAAGTGGCTGAGGCATGCTAAAAACCTCAGTGACATAGAGCTGGTTTGCATATGTGAGCCAGAAGTTGGAGAAACCCTCAGTGATGAGGAAGGGAGATCAATTACAGATCTCATGAAATGCCAGTAGGGCAGTGACAAATTTTTAAATTTCCAGGTGGGAAATGAAGTGATATCATTGGAGGATCTCATATATTTTTAGGAGGACAACAATGGAAATTCATATTGCCAGGTGGGAAATGATATGAGATTAGCAGAGGATCTCATAAACCGCCAGGTGGCCAGAAGTGAACTTTTGAGTTGCTAGGAGGGAAATGGGAAGATATCAGCAGAAGGTATCACATACTTCCAAGGGGGCACTGGTGAAAGTTCAGATTGCCAAGTGGGCAATGAGATGGGATCACCGGATCTCATAGTCTGCCAGGTGGGAAACATGAAATTCCCTAATTTCCAGGTGGGCAGGGGGAAAGAGATGAGACTGTCTAAAAGTCTTGAGAGCTTAGAAGTGAGTTCATTCTAGCAAGGTGTGATGATAGGAGAAGATTCATGTGGTTTTGCAGATCACATGAATGAAGATGATGACAAGTTAAAAACTTTCATCATCTAGGAGAAGGATCAGAGGAGTCTTTTGATCATTGGAGGAATAGAGGTATTCCTTCCATATAGCCTAGTTGAGGCAAGAGCTTGTGTTGCAGCTGCAGCAACAACAAGAGGACAACTAGCAAAGACTATCAAAGAAGAGGAAGAAATGGAGCATAAGCTGATGTCTACCCCAGTAGAAGGAAAAGAGCATTCAAAAGAAAGGCTCAAAAAATTAGGCCAAGAATATGAAACAACGATGACTGCAGTACTGGAGACTGCAGCAAAAGAGGAAGCAGACAACCTGGATTTTTCTGATCTATAACAAGAATTGGAATTCTTGGAGAAGAGGGAAATGGTGCAAAGCTTGCACATCCAATAGGCTAAGTTGGAAGGACGTGGAGGAGCATACCAACCTGAGGAGAAGCTGGAAGGAGTTGGACTTGAGCCAACACAAGAGGAGCAGACATAAGCTAGTCTGCCAAAGGAGGAAACTGAGCAGCAACTCAGTGATAAGACTGCATAAATGAATTTTACAGTAGGGTGGAAAATTAAGGCCACAAGAAACAGAGAAAATCGTAAGGGGGATAGAATTGATCTACCCACTGAGATGGAGGAGTTGCAGCAGAGAAGACTGCATAAAGAGTGCCAGCCACTGTAGCAGTTGGACAGGGTGATTGAAGAAATCAGAAGGCTAATGTTAAAATCAACACAAGAAGTAGTCAACAATGGGAAGTTGTGCAGAAGGGAGCCTGCAAGAACAGTAGGAAAGCAACAACAGCAGCAGAGCAGAAGAGTAAGAGGATAGCTCTAAGGGAAAGTTTGGGATCCAGGTGGATTTCAACATTAGAGAAGAGGAGCTCATGAGAAGGAGCTCATGAATTTCCCAGTTGAGGAGTATGATGCAGGATCATTGCTCCACGTCAACAGCGTGCCAGCTAGCCAATACATTCAATGCACATTTGTGGAGAAAGGGAGAGGTGTCGACCCTCCCGTATTTAAATTTTTGGAATATCATCCGATGTGGATCGTTCATGTTGTAAGGATGTAAGAGCCAACCAAGCATCTGTACAGGTAGTGGTTGAGGTTGCCTTAAATGGTAGCCTGCAACAAGCCTAAGACGTAGTCAGGAATGGGCATCCATTTATGTATTGTAGCCATAGGAGTAGGGTGTCTCTCTGAGATAGCGATGGCATAGAGGCGGTGGTTGAGGATAAGCTTGTGAGAGCCCTCTTTTGTAATTGGGGAATTGGGACTCAGAGAGTAGAGATCTCTCTCTCTCGAGAGAGAACTGAGACTTGTTACAGTCCAGTTTTTGTAAACATTTGTATAGACATACAGATTAATAGAAAATAATTTTTTCCTGCCTATGGATTGTCTATGTGTGTTTATGCAATTGAATGTTATTTGTATGCTGTGGATACAGATAATAGACAGATTTACTATCTGTTTGTGAGTTTTTCATTTTCAGTCTGGGTTCTTTAGGCTGTGCAAGGTGTGCATAATAGAACAAGAGAAGTTCTGTAGCCAGTGCAAGGAGTGCACATTCTGAATCTCTCTGTTGGGATCAGAGGAGAACATGCCAGGTGGGCACACCAGAAGAATTCACAACTCAAGAGGAGCCTCAGGTTGCTGAATAACCAGAGGAGGCAGAAACTATGCAGAGGAAGGCACAGAGAGAAGATAGAACTACTGAAGGTTCTGTAAGAGCTCTGTCAGGTGGGAATTGAGCCGGTGCAAGTGTGCACAAGAAAAATTCTTCATCGAGTTCGAAGAAGACAGAGTTATTGAACACTCTATGAAGAAAGGATCTGCAAGGCATGCATCGAACAAAGGAATGCTAGGAGGGCGTGAAGCATTTCTCTGCAAGAAATACTTCAAATTGAGTTATTCGAAAACTCAAACAACACCAGGAGTGTCCGAGTCCGAACTTGTCTCAAGTTCTTAAGCTCAGGAGGAATAATGTCTTTGCGCACAGAGTTCCAACAAAAAGGAGCAGAGGTAGAGAGAACCTTTCGAGGTTTTTGAGTTGACAAAGCTCAGGAGGGGAAGCGTTTCTATAATGTAGATGAGACCCAAAGGAACCGGGCTCGCAAGAGAAGCATCGAAGGATGAGACCTTCAAGCGTCGAAATTATTCCAAGGGAAAGGAAGAAATGAAAGCTCAAGAGGGATCTACAGCTGCCATTGGATCAGTTGTGGAAGATTGGATCTAGACTATCGAGACTTACATCCAGAAAACAGGAGGAGAGTGAGCAAGGATAATAGATCTGGACCATTGTATCTAGTGCAGATAGCCGAAAACCATCATATCTAGCATAGAGGACAGATAGTCTTCGTATCCGGGAGAAGGTGCACGAGGTTTAAACCTCATACAAGCAGAGAGGAGAGGACTTGTCAAGGTCCCAAAAGCATCGAGTCGTCCATTTGTAGAGGACACGTGACAAAGATCTAGAAGCCATCAGGGTTTCAAAACTTACGCGCACAAGGGATGCGAATGAACAGAGGAGCACTTTAGAGAGAGAGAGTGTCTAAATCATGAGAGTCGTCAGATCATGATAAGTTGTGAGGAGGATAAGGCAAAGGTTCCAGCCGTCGGATATGTGACGACACATGGCAGAGATCTGGAAGCCATCGGGAGTCTGGTCACTGAGAGTTGGGAGGTGAAGACTCCGCCAAAACTCTGAAAGAATTTGCCGGGTTTAAATCCAAGTCGTTGGTCGAGCCAACACCATGGTGGTTGTCCATTTATAGAGGGCATGTAGCAGTGGTCCACATACGTCGGAAGATTAGAAGAGAGAGAGCCAAAAACATCGTGACCGTCCATCAGGAGGGACACATGGCGAGCGGTTAGGATTCGGGGAAAACTCTGAAAGGTCATGAGTCATTCGATCCAGCTAGATCGTGAACTGTTGATTTTGGTTCATTGTGATTCAGAGGTCTAAAGGGAAAGGACTCAACTTCTTTTCATCGTTGAGTCACAAATTACGAAAGCGCCTTTTCAAGCAAGGCCGGTGGTCACAAGGTAATGGCCACATGGAAAAGGATAGAGGAGGAGCTAGCCAGCACTAGGACCCTATCGTGATTCGAAAGTCGGTGATTTGAGAAAAGAGAGATTGGGGTTGCATTGTGATTCCCTGAATCGTGAAAGCCAAAGGAGTCGGAGGAGTAGCCCTAGGTCATGGGACAGAGTCACATGAGGGTGACATAAGGGAGGAGCTAGTGGGAGCTCGCATGCTGGAATCCCAAAACCTCATTTTCGGTAGCACTTTTAGCTTTAAGAACATGGTCACAGGGTGGTGGTCACATGAGGGTGACATAAGGGAGGAGCCAAGAGCCCTATCCCTTTTCAGGGTTTCAAGACTCAGAGGAATAGGGTACCTTGACATCGGTATTGTAGTGATCGTCATTTAATTTAAACTACCAGATAGTTAAAACAGAACAGTAAATTTGAAATTTACTAAATTTTTACTTAATCTAGCATATTCACTCCCATATTTCAATAAATAAAATAACAGTTTACATAACAATTTGCATAATTTACATAACAATTTAAATACCTCGCTCTGATGCTGTCGCTCCCTTCGCTTCAACCTATCCACAGTAGCTTGCTCCTGAAGACACCCCAAAACCAGCCACCCTACCGACTAGTACGCCTAGCCCTAGGACATCTATGGACGTCCTAGCCCTCCGAGCCCAAAACCCCTCAGCCCCGGTGCACTGTAAATCCCACTGTCAACTAACTCTCTCCCAATGCTCCCAAAATCTCCTCTCGTCCCCTGCATGAATGAATATTCCCCTCTCCATAATCCTTCTCCTTCCCTTATGCCTCCTTTACCGCCCTCGCACATCCACTTCTCCACCAAACACCTTATCCCTTAATTAATGCCTTAGCCATCCATTTATTTCTATTTAATGGTCTTATCCTTTATTAAATATTTCCCTTTTACGTATGGGTTACGTTATCCCTTATGGGATACGTAACCCATTTAACATTATA
>ML808039.1:68627-79740 GCA_009831015.1 Picea engelmannii
TGGAAGCAGTAAATTGGCACATGAATTTGTCAATTTTTGTATGACAATGTGAGACGATTGTATATTGTACTGAGAGCTCTTGGATTAGAGTTTTGTATGAGATTGTTTCATGATCCATGATATATACATAATATATGATAATGGGGTTTTTAGCTTTATGCTTTCCCTGTAAAACATCTGTGTTATGTGTGATTGATTTTTCTTCTTGATATTGCAATTTTCGATCGTGTTTTAAGTTTCGCAAGAATATTTGTAGAAGCGATTTTGTATTTAACAATGGCTTATAGTTGTTAGATCAGGAGAATCTAGGCAATACATAATTTGTATTAAAATTTCTACATGGTAGACCTGTGACTGCCTTGCTTACATACGGTAATGCTTTTAAGTTGATGTGGGCTAATCTTCTATGCCAAAGTTCACATGGATTCTCAATGGAGTTGGTCATGGCTGCTTTTGAGTGACCCTTTAGTTTATACAAGCCACCTTCTTCTTTTCCAATTACAATTGCTTATTCTATGATTTTTCCTTTGGCCCACATAAGAAATTCTCCATCTATAAAGGCAACTCTGAATCCTTTATTTTCTAAATCTGATATGGAGAGTAAGTTCTTTGTCAAACCTGGTACATAGAGTACATCCTTCATCTTCATTGGGGTCCCTGAATTAAGCTTGTAATTTGATTCTCCTACTCCCTTGATAGGGTATTGATAATCATATCCGAGTGTAAATTTATGAGAAAAATTATTTTCTAAAAGGTAAGAGAGAATGTCTCTTTGACCTGTCATGTGCTTGGAAGAACCATTATCAATGAGCCACATGTCCTCACTAAGTGATACTGATCCTGGGAGGGTCGAGATTAAGACATAGTCTTCAATTCGTTCTTTTATCATCTTTGTGGGTGACTTTTCATATTCAACTGCATGGGCATGATACCTCTTGTTTTTCTTCTTGTATTCTTCTCGTCTAGCTGGACAATGTTCCGCGATATGTCCCATCTTGTTACAATGGTAACATTGGTAGGATGAGAAATCTTTTTCTCTTCTTTGTCCTTTCTGAAACTTCTGGAATCTCCTTGGTTGAGATTCTTTATGTATGAACTTGTTTTGGGTGTGAGACTCCTTATGAGTTTATTTTTTGAAGTAAGACTTCTTTCTTCCTCCTTTAGTGTGAGTAGCTAGGGCTTGATCTTCATCTCTTGATAGAAAAACTTCTTGGTTAGCTACTCTTGATTCTTCTTGAATACATTCTTCCCAAAGACTGTCAAATTGTAGTTTCTCCTTTCTGGCACAAATAGTTTGGATAAATGCATCCCAAGGTCTTGTGAGACCATTAAGGTCCATCATTATGAGTTTGTATTCATCTATAGTATCTCCAATTGCTTCTAGTTGTTCTTTGAATTGTGATATTCTGGAGAAATATTCCTGGATCGTTTCTCCTTTCTGCATCCTTGTATTCTTGAGTTGAGTTCTTAGATTCATTTTATGATTTATGTTCTTTCCTTCATATAATCTTCTTAGGGAATCAAACATTTCTGTTGGAGTCTTCTTTGAAGACACTTGAGGAATCAAGTGATCTTTGATAGAATCTAAAATGATTCTTTTGGCCCTAATTGTGTCCTTTTGGTGTTTTTCTTTAGTTGCAACATCGACGAGTTCTGGTACATCTTCTTTAATGAAACTTGCTAGGTCATTCTCTTCAAGAATGAGTCTAATCCTATACTTCCAGGCACGAAAATTTTCCATACCTTCTAGCTTGTCAACAAGCTTAGTGCTTGTAGACATCTTTTACTTGGAGCTAGGAAAATGACCAAAAAATGAAAATGCTCAAAATTGAATTTTGAACTTACCAGGGGGTGCGCTTGGCTGAGGCGAGTAGCATGTTGTGGTTAGATTTCATAAAATCCAAATTTTGGCTCTTCAAACTTGACCAATGGATTTCTAGACTTGTGCTTCTGGTTTTCTGGTACTTCTAGTTTTCTGGTATTTCTGGTTTCCTGGTACTTCTGGTTTTCTGGTACTTCTGGTACTGGTGAAAACTAGGGTTTCACTTTTCAAAAGTTTTACGCACTAAAAAGGCGCGTTGAAGATGCCAAAGAGTTCCTTGATCTAGGGCACACTTTTCTAGATGGCTTTTGGGATGAAATTCCTCTTCAATAAAAGCCCTAATTTTCTTGTCCGACAACAGTGATGTTTTTCCTTTTTCTTGTGAAAGATGCTCTCTTCAACTTAGCTCTGATACCATGTTAGAGTTTAAGCTATTATTAGGTTTCTTTTCAATTCACTAGATAACCATAGCATATATAGGATCATTAAGAAATACAAAATCACAAGAGACACATCATTTATCCTGGGAAACCCCCATGGGGGAGAAAACCCACAAAAAACTTCCTTAATATAGATAGCCAATACAATGCCAAGAGAATAAACCAAACACTACAGAAAGTCCTCTCCAAGTAATGTGCCTCTCTCTCTCTTCCTTCTTCTCCAACTGTAGCTCCAAACTTGCGCTCTGATGAACAAGTGAGTGAGTGAACAAATGAGGTGCTAGCCTCCTTTATTTATACAATCTGGCAGGTGCTGAAAGGACGTGTCTTTTCACTGGCAGGGCCAACTTCTTCTTCTGGGTGGTTATAACCACTTTAATTAATTCCGGGGGCCAACTTCTCATTATACATATTACAATTAGGGTTTGACCAATCCACAAAAGGGGATTTGGTCATTTACAATGCCCGACATGATCAATCCACAAAAGGGGATTGATCTAATGAATAATACATCAATAATAAAATAGAATAGTCTTTTCAGTTACAATATTTCAACAATATTTATATTTAATTTATACTAAGATTATGAAATTGCTAGCTTAAAACCCTAGGAGGCTAAAGCACATGTTATTGTTCTTGTCTTAATAACTTTCACCTACTATATTATGCTAGAAAACCGATTTTCTTGAAGATTTTTGGTAAGAGCCTTGCCATTACAACAACCTAGCACCTTTTGCTTCATCTAAGTCGTCATCTTTTTCATCTTTGAGCTAAAAAGAAGGAAAACTACTAGGGACTAAGGTTACCTACTTCCTAGTAGCCATCTCCCCCCTAGGGTTTGGTGATTGAAGCCTTGAGCTACCAACACTTCAAGTACTGACCCATCTTGTCTCTAGTTCTCTTATTATCATCTTTTCCTTCAATATTTGTCGCTGCCTAAAATACTCCATTTTCCCTAAAATCACTAGGTCTAAGCCTTACAATTGAGTGATTGACAAAAGATACCTTCAAAAACTTTACCTTAAGCTCTCTACTAACCACTCCTAACCTTAGAATAGTCTAATCTACTAACTTATTTTTTGTTGTTACTAAACTAAGCTACAACCATCTATTTCAGCATTAAAAGCACATAAAAGAAATTATAAAGTTTTTTTATACACTCCTTGATTTGCTTCTGACAAATGCTAGTACTTTTTGATTGTTGAGTAATTATTCTTGATCATTATGAAGCCGTTTCAAGGCATTTATTGTGAAGCAATTATCTCATAAACATTGCTGCTATAAAATTCCATTTTCTTAATCACATATCAACTATTGCTTTTATTGATAAAGTCCATGGTTTTATGAAGTACTAACAACAAGTTGTACTTGCAAAAGATATATTTTCTTTTTGTTTTGTTTCGATAAGGTACATCTTAATAATTCACCACTTCATTGGTTAAAACCCTGAGACTTTATGACCAGTGTGACTTGTGAGAGGGGATATTTTCATAGACACTTTAACCATTTCCTTCTCAACCCCTCAGGTTACCTGGGATGTCTTCCCTGGGCCATCAACCCTAAATAGAAAGAGGTATCCTGTTGAGGTGGCAGCGATAGGATAACCTCCCGTTACACCAATTTTCCTTCCCTTAACCTTTCCTTTGGGTTAAGTACAAATTGTGTGATAATAGGGAAAATAGGCCAAACTCTTGCTTAGGCTAAATGGTTTTTGAAAGCGTCCATGCACAAGAATTTTCCTCATTTGCTGACAGAAGTGGGGACACTTTCAAGCTTAAAAATGGAGGAATTGGGAAACCAAACAAACATCCACTTTAATCCCAAGGTAGGTGCACTCTGTCAGCTAGCTGGATTCTTGGAAGGTGCACTCTCAACTTATTGGAGAAGAAGAACAACTCATAGCAAGTCCTAAGGAAGTAGTTGATCAAATCTAGCTAACTAGTTGTTAGAAGCTAGTTGTAGCTTGACCTATTCAATCCATCATGTAATAATATACATTTATATAAGACTACCTCCTATTATAAATAAAGTGATGGTCATTTTGCTCTCAGTTTTGGTGATAGTATTCATGTTTTCTTGTTCTAGTTAATTTATTGAGTATTTCTATTACAGATTAGGAATTCTCAAATCTCTTAACATCACCTTCCTAGCTCTCATCCCAAAGGAATGGGTTGCTTCTTGACTGACAAATTCAAATCCATCTCTGTTTGCAATGTGATATGAAAAATAATCACCAAAGTCATTGCTATCCAACTAAATCATGTCATGCAACAAATTGTCTCTCAAGAGAAAGGGGGATACATTGAAGGATGATATATCTTGGATGGAATAAATGTAACTCATGAAGCAATATACTTTCATTGAAACAAGAAAAAACTATTTACTCTAATCAAACTTGACATGTCAAAGGCATTTGATAGATTAAATTGGAATTTCATAGAAAACATTGTGTTGACTTTCAGATTCTCCCCACATTCGGTTCAATGTTAAAAAAATTGTGTCTCCACAAATGTTTTCTCTATTCTTGTAAATATGTTTACTTCTGCTCCATTGAGTCCCTTTAGGGAATCTGACAAGGAGACACTCTCTCCCACTTCTTGTTTATCCTCATGCTAGAAGGACTTAGATGTAGCCTAAAATTTGTAGCCAATCATGGAGCCATTCAGGGTCTAAAACTCTCCTAGGATGGGGAAACTCTTTCTTACCTTGAATTTGTGACTCAACCTCTAAAGAAGCTAAGGAATTCAAAAAATTCCTAGAAACCTTCTTGCTAGCCTTTGTTGGTAAAATAAATAAAGACAAATTCCAAATTTTCTTCTTAAACTCTAGATTAATCATTCAAGCCAATATCATCCAAATTTTGGGATTCCAACGAGGTACCTTCCCATGTAATTACCTTGGTCATTCTCTGCTAGAAACCTCCTTTTGTCACATCTTTTAGGAGGAGCTATTAAGAAAATTAGAAAAAAATCTCATCAAATTGACCTTTTACTACTCTCCATGTCTTGAAGAATTACCATAATTAAATAAGTCCTTTAGTCCATTCCCCACTATCTTTTCTCATTTTTCCCTCCAATAAAATCATTATTCCATCAAATCCCTCCAATTATCATTCCTTTAAGGACTCGAGGAAAATTGGCAAAACAAGGGTTTTAATGGCCTAGGAACAAGTATGACTTCCTAAAATTATGGGAAGCATTGAGATCAAAGACATTCACATCATGAACATAGCTCTAGGTGATGTTTTTGATCTCATACTTTTCCATTGGATTGATAAAAAATTCATTATTTCTCCATCATGTCTTGTGTTTTGAGTATTAGATGTTGATAGTGAATTCATTGTTTATTGCATGTTTCTATCTCATTCATAGGATATGATTTAAGGTATTGTTGACATGTCCCCTTTTTTGTCTTGAATGTTACTTTGTTTTCATTATTGTATGTTATTAGTTTCACAACCAACTAGGTTAGGTATTTTAGTACATTTGTTGTCCAAAATACCACCAACAGATTGGTGACTCCACTGTGGAGTTTGATCATTAATATCTCTCCTAGGTTGTATGTGTGTTCCATGCATTTTTTGGTAGATCGATAGGATTATTTTTGTTGTTTTTCATTTGTTGTACAATTTTCCAATTCATGTTGTAATTTAGGCTTAAAAACCCTAGTTTAGCCTAGTTTTTAGTCTAAGCCTGCACATAACTAATTGTATTGGCTCTACATTAGTGGACATTTTTCCCTCAGAAATTTGTGCATGTGTGGTTGTTTTGGTGTTTACTATGAAATCATACAATTTTGTGATTTTTCAAGTTTATGCTATTTGCTTGCATTTTTGCAAGATTTTATGCTACTTCTCTCAGTTTTCACCCATTGTATAATGTTGATTACAAAGTTTTCAAGAAAACATTATATGTAGGAAAACAAATTCTCATAATATTCTAGTACTTCCTACATTTAGGGTTTTGCTTGTGTACTTGGTTGTTTCATTTACAACATTTAATAAGAGCTTTAGCTTGTTGTTTATGTTATTTGAAGTTTCTTTAGGCTTATAGAAAGTGTGATACGGAAAAGACTCCATTAAATTTTTTAGTAACTGTTAATTTTCATTTTCTTTCTCTTCTTGCAATTTCATTTACTATTTTCCACCATTCTCATTCCATTTTTAACATTCAACCCATATTTTGTTCATTGGTATTTTCATTTTGAAATTACTTCAATAAAATAAGAAAGTTAATTTGGTAAATAAACAATTCCTTAGGTTTTAGTGTTTATGAAGCATATTTAATTTCCTTTCTTGCAATTTCATTTTCAGCAACTAGTTAGTTTATTTTCAGTTGTACACGCCATATGTGCACACATATCACACCCTAATTATATGCTTGGTTCATGATCCCAAGCTCAGCCTTAAAAGACAATAGATTAGTTAATTAACTACCTAAAGTTCCTCACTTAAGGACCAAAAATAATATTTTAGTTTTGTTAAGAGTGTGGGGATTGGCATCCAAACAATTTACCACACTCATTCACATCTAAGACATAGTTGTTAACTTTTAGGGTGATGAAAATCCTTTCTATCAAATACAGTTCAAAAACCATTTGACAAAGGTAGTGTTATTTTTTATTATTAATGCCAAGATTTTGGCTAGAGGTTGATTGAGTCACCTAGCTCTCTCTAGCTAATGATCTCCTAATCGTTTGAGGAATGATAACCCTTTGTGCATGTTTGTGAGGAGATAGATTATTGACCATTTTTTATATTTCCACACAAGGTGGCTTTATTTGGTGAGGATGAACCTAAGATAGATACTTGTTTTCCAATGGGAGTTGCCTTCAATGGCCTTCACTATAACTATTTCTATCATACCTTTCATTACTCCTTCGATGGACTTCATTATCATCCATTTTGAGTGTTCTGAAGGTCCCATCCATCTCTTCACTCCCTTTCTCTTGATGGATCTCATTACCATTTGTTGAGAAGTCTTTGAAAGGGCCTTTATTCTAGTCATAATTAGTAGTATCTTTTATGCTAGTATATTTTATCTTTTAGGATGAAAATTGTTACTTTAGGTATCTACTTTATTTGTTCTTTATTGAAACACATTCAAACCACTTGTTCATTCACCTATGCATGTAGTTTTAGTTTAGACACATATTTATTTAAAATAATTTATCTTTTCATAGTAGTAATCTTTTAGATCAATCACTATACCAATTGGAGAGGTTTAATCAATCAAAAACCACATTGACTCATTTGTTCCATAGGAACTCTCTTAGGAGCCAAGGACTTCCTCAATTATTCGAGGGATTTCCTAGCCTTTATTTTCTCCTTATTTTCATGTTGTAATATATCCTTCAAGTTGGTCCACATAAGGTTTGGTTGTGTCAATCTCATTCTTCGTTAGATTGTCCCATTTGAATTCAACTACATCGAGTTCATCTTCTAGTCCAACATTCATAATGGTCAAGGCTAACACAAACCAAAACCCATTTCTTTCATATATGGCTAGTTTAAAAACATGTCCAATTTGACTAAGATAATCAATTATGCTATCCATCATGATGTTTCTTGGCCACCCATGTCCACTTATTTTCCCTCTGACATTCCAAAGTTTGAGGGACATGAAAGAGAGGATCCATAAAACCACATTATGTCTTTTCATCTATGATGTTATTCCAATAGTATCATTGATGATACCACTCAACTTAGGTTATTTCAATGAAACCTCACTGGAGTTGTAGTGAAATGGTATTGTTATCGCACAGTTTGTAGTTTAGGTCATAGGCTAAATGATAGAGATCAAACTAGAATAACATGAACCTTCCCCACCCAATGTCACCTCGATGGGGAGGTTCTTTCTGTTTAGGGAGGTTAGCCCAGGGGAGACGTCCCCGACAACCTGGGGTTTGAAGAGGCAGAAGGTATAAGGTCAAGTTTTAGAGTTCCCTCCTCATAGATTACCACCAATGTCAGACAGTCCAACTAATCAACCAATAAATGAAGTGTATGCCCTATTGAAAACACCTGCCCGGAACAAGACAACAACAACACAATATATATATGCAGGCTATAAATCAAAGGGTTAGTACTTCAATAACTATCTAATATTATTCAACAAGCAATGTAATGCAATAGATATAAAATGAAGTCAACGTTTTGTCAATTATCTATGAAAGACCATCAATTCATCAATATCTATAGAGATGACTAAACCAACAATATGTCCAATCAACAATTTGCTCAATAAATGATTGAAATCATCACTTAATTGCTTATATTCAACTTTTGTTGTGTCAAGATGAAATAACCAACTATGACGTCAGCCCTAATTAAGTTAGTTTGTTAGTTAGGGTTTAAAAATTAAGGTTTTGAGAAATGTTTTGTACACTAAGACTTCAACGTTGGAGGTCAAATATCAATGCCTTAGGGTATATGGAGTCAAATAAGAAGAGGGCACAAGATTTTGAAAGGATGATGACTTAAAGACTAGAAGGTAGGGTTCTATGGTGCTACAAAGGCAAGGCCCTAGAATCAAAACCCTAGGGGAAAGAGGCTCACTCCGGTGTTGCTTAAGAAAGGCCTCATGCTCTTTCCTCCTTCTTTAGGTCAACTTGGAAAAACAGCTAACACAAAGAATAAGTCTAAGGGAGAAAGTGTTGTAAGGACAAGGCTTTCAAACCGTAGAAGATGAAGGCCCTAGGTGTAGATAACCTAGGCCTAGGATGTCACCCTCTTTCAACCTATAAACTTCAATGTTAGCTCAAGGGAAGAAGCAAGATAAGTGTAGCAAAGGCTAGGCTCAATCTCTTTTCTTCAATGGCTAAAAAAAAATCTCTGTCTAAGGGGAAATGTAACAATGACCTACTTGTGTGCTTGTTACCTAGGGTTTTAAATCAACAATATAATAAGAAAATGCAAGAAATTACACCTACAACCATTCAATTAAGAAGTTTTGTAAGAAAATTCACTTACATATCATGAAGAGAAGCATAAGCAAACCCTAGTTGTAAACCTTCCTTGAGAGAAATGCCACAAAATGCCAAAAAATATCCTTCCAATAGCAAGTGTGCCTCACTTATGCAACAAATATACCCAAGAATGGTGCAAAAATCAGACCTCACAAGTGTGAGTGAATTGTGTTATTTCAAAATGAGGGAAAACATCCTCAATTTATATCATCCAATGACCTTTAATTAAAATTAGGTCATTAAAACAACCGACAAGGCTAATAACTAAAAGTCATACTGTTTTACATTAAACTGCTAAAAGAAAACCCTAAATGAGCAATGAGCAAGACGTCTAGCCCCTTTGAGGGAGATGTTGTCCCTTTTTAGGGAAAATCACAGCACTAGAAGACAAACGTTGGCCCTTTTTAGGGAAAATCACAGCACTAGAAGACAAACGTTGGCCCTCTCTAGGCCTCCAAACTCTGCTGCACGTGCCAAACTGCCCTGTCAAAGTGCCATGCACTGGAGGTGACGTCAAGGGCCTCTAGAGGATGTCATGGGTCAACAGAGGGAGACGTTCCACCTGCAGTGAGTCAACCCCCAAGGGTTGGGCTCAGCCAAGGCGTCCTGGATGAAAATGTCCTTCTTCTTCTCTCGTGCAAAGGCTCGACCAATCACTGTCCTGTCTCTGCCCCTGATGAGGTCCCAACAACCATCTGATGGGTTCTTCAGCCCCATGGAGGTCCAAACTAATCATCTCCCCATGTGTACCGGTCCACTTGGTACCTGTCCGTCAGGCATGGTCCTGCACATCCAAAACTTCGCCCTCCATGGGCTCATTAGTCCTTGGGATCATAGCAATGTCAATCATATTTCATCATTAATTTTATCAAATGCATGCATAAAACCCCTAGCATATCATCTAATATCTCAAATACATTACAATGACCTACTATACAAAGCTGAAGAAAAAGACAAAATGACCTATTGGTCTAGCATCCATAAGAAAAGGAAAGTTCCCAAAGGATATCATCCAAGCCATGTAACACAAGGTGGTGTGATCAAAGGATGTCCAGACATAGTGGAGGACAAGGGTGATATTATCCGTGGGTGCCTTTGTAGGAGGCGAGTTGTACCTGTCATGGATGAAATTCTTTCCAAGCCCTTTATTGCCTTTATTCTTTATTACTTTTTCTTTCTTTTATTTCAAGTTCTAACTAGAGGACACTGCCTTGGCATGGTGACCAGAGCTAATAGTGTTACCCACGAGTACTTTCACAGAGATGATAAGGTTGGCTCGTGATGAGACCCCCTTTCCCTTGGCCATGCAACCAAAGGTCACTGCCCTGGCATGGTAACCAGATAATGGCAATGTCATACTGCTAGGTACCTATGAACATAATGGGTTGGCTCGTGATGAGACCCCCCATCCTTTTGGCTAGGTCTTGTTTTGTTATATTTTCTTCAGGTCCCTCTTGTTTCTTATTGAGAGGATTTTTATTGCCTTCTCGGGGATCCATGGGCGAGGCATCTCTAGGTATTATTTTTATGGCTTTTATCTCCTACCAACTGCTTTTACCCCCCGGGCCTTTAGCCCCTTCTTCCCACAGGATAAGGTGTAACCCCACAAATAGGTCATCCTAATGTCCGGACTAGGTAAATGGGATAGATGAATGGGAGATAAGATGTAAAAGTGATAATATGATGGGAGTGGACGATGGCTCTTCAAAATCCCCCCTGGTGGCTTAACCAAAACCTATGGATACAAGCTTGCTAGGGTACCCTGTTAATCCCCCCAACCATGGTCAAGTGGGTTAGTGTAAGATCCAAGCAGTTGTCAGAAATGAAAGGAATCTGATGCATATATCTGAAAGTTATAATGATCAAACATGACACATACCATGAT